>JAOPJM010160066.1:0-13228 GCA_027124095.1 Muusoctopus leioderma
CATCGATTACATCTATTAAAATATTTCCAAAAGTAATGTGAAAATTTTGAGTGGTTCTCGTATAATGCACTAGATCCAATATTCTAAATATAGACTCTAAAGAAGTTAAGCCTGGAAACATTATCATAACTCATCCCAGAACTTTGAACATGTATAACCATTACACTGGTTAATTCATGTGAATTAAAAAAACTGAATTCATTTATAAGTTTGTCTCATCTTGTCTTTCTATATCTAAACTTGGAATGTGTCTCCCTTGCCAAATAACACGACACTAATCTGAACAGCCAAAACCAGGTTCGGCAAAAGTAAAATTCAGGCCAAGCAATTTAGTTAATAGTTTATCTATTTTTCGTGTAAGGGAGAAAAGCATAGAAAAATTATATTTTTTCTTGAAGTTATTACTACAGGTAAGTGACTCAAAATGCTATATTGTTTACACATAATATTTACTATTTCCTAGCGGCTCCATATCTGTGGACAAGCCCGTTTATGCACGTTTGTACATAAGTCAGCACAGAACAATTGAATAATAATTTTCGTATGCTTTCCTCCCTTACACAAAAAATGAATGAACCAATAACTAAATTGCTGACAGAGATATACAAAAGTGTACAGTAAAAGGCCTTCATTCGTATGACGAGGTCGTGGCGTGATGTATTCATAGATGTTGGTCCAAAGACAGCACAAGAAGACCACGTGCACGCAACTCGCTCGCCTATTTGGAACACACACACAAAGTCGGATTGACACTAAAAAGAAAAGGCCAGCGATGGGGAAAAAAATTTCCACATTAAAATTCTGGTTAATCAGTAGGAAAACTACTTAAGATAGGCTTTCGCCAGGCTGACACTGCATGAAGACTAATTCTTCAGCACCTCTTCCACTATCACATGGATTATGGAACACGTTATCGACTGTCACCAACGTGTGCGTACATCAACTGTACAGAGGTTGCTCATCTAATGTGCCGCTTGTTCGGTCTTTTGCAAGTCTTGCAGCACGTAGGTCGATCACCTTAAGCTTTGCCGATTGCTTAGAGCGCTTTACGACGCAGCACCGATTGGCGACGTGCCGGTTGGTAATCTAGCTGTTGCGAGCGACCGTCGCATTCAACTGATTGAGTATTAGACAGACATTGCATGAAGACACCTTGCGACACAATTAGAAGATCAATGGTCCTTATTCTAAACGGCCGCATCCATCAAGAGCTTTGAACATACACTACCGTTACATTCACTACCATAGTTATTCCCGGCTTCAGATCGGCGATTAATCTGGTCACCTACACGGTACGAGGGCTCCCAACCGACCACCCACCCATATCGAATGCATTCGGCCGATATTAGCTAAAACAGTTTCTGTAGAGTGTATATGTGTGTGGGGCGTATCACTGATTGCCATGAACGATTTCTCCCACGCTTTAATTGAAAACGCGAAGAAGTTTGAGACAGACAGAGACCAACATCGCGATAGAACCCCCGATACCTATCGATAAGGTGCTGGGACCAGTCCCGGAAATTAAGTTGTCCGCGTACGCACGCACGAAATTCTAACTCCAGCAGTGATGCTACTGCTCTGCGAGTCATTATAGAGTCAGTAACAGTAGCGGTTAGATGGAGCCGACCTGTTGGACCTCCCTTCTGATAGCTATCAGACCGCCGGATTCAGCTCAGACCGAGAATCAAGTAAGATAGCTTTTATAGAAGTCTGACGAAACTGACCAAATGTTTATGAAGGTCGAGTCTTCGCCTGTTTGTGAAAACAAGCGAATGTGGCAGGGTGTCGAAGATCTTGGCGAGAAATGCCTCGTAATCGTTTGATCCTGAATCCTGCTCGCCATCCTTTGCCACGCTTGAGCAGTTGCTGCAGGGGGAAATGATTTCTCACTACTTCCTGCAGCAGTAATGAACCCTCAGTGAAATGGGTTCAAAAGGGGTTACTCAAAACATTCTCCTAGCAATCAATTTGTTGTACGAACAATATACGACATAGCATATCGTTTGTGGATGTCAAATGGACAGTGTCCTCCTACGTAATTGGTGACATGACCGACTTGGCCCGATGATTCAAGCTATCGGGAACCTTTCCGGCTAACAACAGTTGAAAAAAGTGGGCCAACAGAATCAGCTGACCAAAGCTTCCGGTATGTTGACTGGCGGTGGCCCCGAATCTTCCGCATTGGAAGCATTCTTCAGCCTCCGCCACAGCAAATGATATTAAGAGCCGATCTGTTTCGACTGCGTCGGATACTGGATAACCGATTAGCCTATATCCTGAACTGGTGTGGAGAGCCTATCCTTGTAAAATGCCCTGACGGTGACCATAGAAATAGGACACTTCTCGCAGGTCCTTCCCGACTAGGAGCTTCTTATTACTGTAGTACAAGTTCAGCAAGACGTAGTTTGTTCTGTCCTATGGTCATCTACATTCACTCGGGTGCTACCATTGACGTTGTACTGGCAAGAACAGTGTGGATGAACCCGTTGTTCTTTAGCCGCAGGTCAACTGATTAAGCAGACCTATAATCAAAAGGCATACTAGCCGTGTCCGTCTGGTTTTCAGTATTTAAGATCACATTATCCAATGTCTTTTTTTAAGATGGTAAGATGTGATTTGAGGGATATTTTGCTGCTATTTGTAGCAGGTTGAATGACCTCGTAGAGGCTACCTCACTGGACGAACCCATTTGCCACGGGTGGGGTGTGTGTGTGTGGTTTGGGGTGATTGTAACTTTCGAACAACTGCAAGAAGATCAATACACGAACGGCACCTGAGCCAATGTAAGAGACCGCTTACGGAATTGATATCCCTTGAGAGTAATACAGCAAGTGCTCTTCTCAACAAACTGGATCAGAGACGTGTCGAAAACAGCACAATGTGTCTAGCATAGAATTACATAATATCCGTCAATCCCAAGCCGAATGAAGGAGTGTATTTTCCCGTCATGCAACACAAAGACGTGTCAGGACGGTCCCTGCTAATTGTAATCGTTGATAAATAGGTTATATTCCCAGAGTCGACATTCTTACCAGGAACGTGACTCAATTTAGTGTTAGTTCGGGGGGGGGTAGTAGTCCTTCGGGGCTACGCTCCTGATAAGGTGGTCTTATCCCAAGTCTGCTGAGGCTTTAATTTATCAGCAGCTAGATGTCGTATGAACGATCTACCACAATTTCTATATTGTGTGCGCATTTCGTTCGCCAATTTGTAATACGACCAACCTTGCATCCAGGCAGATGCTCCCTCGTTGGACGAGCATCCTTTTACCCATCTTATGCTGTATTTCTTCACTGTCACAGCACTGGGAAGACATTATATCGATTTGTGCGGCTCAGCCGTTTACACTGTCTCAGTTAAGCAGACGTATTCCTCAGAAAGTGTTACACTGCACACAAAAATGGGGAACTCATATTTATAGCCAAATGGTGGACTAAATTTTCATCTCATTGCCAAAAAGTAAGGAACCATAATGCAATGTAAATACAGAACAATGACACTGATAAATCCTGCTAGTAAAATCCTTATCATTGCTGATAAAATTAAAGTCAAATATGAAATGGAAATAGTAATGGAACAAATGGAAAAGGAATGAGGGCTGTTATTCTTGAGCTAAAGATGGTTATTCAGAAAACTAGAGAGTATTATGAATTATTACTTGTATTAACTATCAAAAAGCTTTTGACAGTTATTTATGACAAATTATGGTCAGTGATAAGATTTCCTCAAAATTTAATAGAATTATTGAAATAACTTATTCTCAGTAAACAGCAGCTGTCAAAATTAATGTGAGCTTTACTGGGTGGTTTAAGATTGAGCATTGGGGTACAACAAGGATGTCTCCTTTCTCCTTCCCTTTCTCATTTATACAGAAAGTGCAATAATGGAAGCTCTAGGTTTCGATTGAACAGTTAAAATCGATGGAAGAAAGGTCACTCATCTCAGATATGCCAATGACACCATCCTTATTGCTGTTAACTTTTCTGTTAACAAAAAATGTTAAATATGTTTTATTAATTTTGACAAAACAGAATCAATAATTATCTCAGGAACATATGATCAATCCTATAATAATTGATAATATTTATAAATGTCATAATTATTGGCCGAAGTCATATATTGGATTAATCTAATCAAAATCCTGACGTGATACCGCAAAACGGTTATGATTTTTGAAATCAGCGTACCCAAATTAGTCTAAATCACTTTACACATCTCTAGTGTAAATTTTTTTTTGAAATTTGTTGTCCATTATAATCAAAGTGTCAAAATGATGTATAGGTTTTTGATATCGGAAGTATTATGACAAATCAATGTGGTGGCAGCAAATAGATAAGGAAGAATTGCAAAAACAAAATCTGCTCTTATCTCTTTAAACCATATTTGAAAAAAAAAAATCCATCAACTAAAAAAAAAATAAAAATAAAAAATACCAACGTGAAATTGCTGCACACTTCGATATTTCCAATAGCAATGTATGAATCTGAATATTGAACTCTGGTTCTTAGCCGATAGAACAAAGATAGTTTCCAAGTTTGGTGTTTCAGACGAATGTTAATTAAAAAAAGGACAAATCTGTATGTGTTGGACAAAATTGAATGGAGTTGCGTTTTGTAACGGGACTGGATAAGCCAAAATTTAGATAGCTTGGGTATGTCAAGATCCTATAGGCCCATTAGGTGTCACTTAAACACCACAGAAAACGGGATAGAGTAGAAGACTCACCTGAACGAGACTCCAGTCCGTCGCACAGTTTAACCCCCAGCTGCTGCTACTATCCATTTTCAGCTGAGTGAACTAGAGCAACCTGAAAAAGTGCCTCTCTCAAGGACCCAACACGCTGTCCGGTTCGAGAATCGAACCCACGGCTTTCCGATCGTGAGCTACGTCTAGGCCACGCGCCCTCATATATACGGGCAAATTGTCTACACAAATTGTTAGTCGCTAGAAAAGCCGTTGGAAAATGGCCACGAAAAAGACCTAGAAAAAAAATTGATTGACAGCATCACAGAAACATCAGAATTGAAGCGGCAACAATTAATAGGAGCAGAAGAAGATAGAGATGAAGGGAGAATTGTCGGACAAGCCACCCACACTCAAGAGGTTGCAGATTTATACCCCTGGATCGCCCTTCCAGAAGTTCTGTGATCGCCATAAGGTAGCTGCTGACCGACAAGAGCTAGCTCAAAACCCTGTCACTATATAATTTTTAAAAACTCTGCATTTTTGCGGTCGTAATTAAATTATGAGTATATTTCTAAATGTCTCAGAACAAGACATGCAGTAAAAAGCTGCGCTTATTCCCTTAAATGTGATGTAATCTGAATGATTGCATCATATCTATTCGGATCAGGTCAAAGTATCAGAATCAGACAACTAACAAATCACACCCGATTCGTAGCTATTGAATTGGATTGACTAAATTGTTTTCTTTGAAAGTCTCTTACGGTATTTAATAGATAGTTTTAGAGCAGATAGTTATAAGGGTTTAAGGGTTAAAAAAAAAAAAAGAAAAAAAGATACCTATAGGAATTTAAAGAGAGTTCTAACTTTTAAGATACATCAATGACTTCAGAAATGGCTAAGCCATGAACTGTATCCGGTCGCAACCCAGCCACAAATATTACTAAATATAACTACTCTTAAATATACCGTCTTTCGATGTCGTCCTACTTGCTTGAATTATTAGCAAAATCTCAAATTACTCCAAAACCGTCTTATAAAGTAAAAACGATGAAAAAATTCACCTTTAAGATAAAAAGAAACAGTATACCATGAAACAAAAAAACTTGCTCTCTAGTCATTCACTCCAGATTTAAGTCAACGTGAACCATAAATTATGTCAATGCAAAACGTCTGTTTGAAAACCTTTTAAGATTTGTTAAATTTCCACCCAATCAGTACAAAACATCAATTTTTAAAAAAAAGTTAGCAAATGATATAGAAGTTAATCAGAAAGCAACATTTCACTAGCTCAGGATGTGTTGGATCTCTTTCAATGGAAAAGCATCTGAATGCAGATAAAATGTATGGCTTTTAAAAAAGTAAACTGGTGAATAGAGAGGTTGTAAGCAAAACTCATGCGAAACAAACGAGATCTCGTATGTGTTATTTAACAGGAGTAATAAAAACCAATTACCTTGCACCGCGTCTCCAAGTCCAAAAGAACTCATGTTGAAATGTGAAGGACCGGGCAGAAACAGTATCACTTTACTTAGGAAATCAGCCTAACTAGCGAAGCCGTAGAGATTAGATTTACCTAGCACTGCTACGTAGTATCGAAAACACCAATCTATATCTGCCTTTTAGCTTGCTGGGTGCTATAAGAACTGTATTACAATGCTAATCTCTCCTTGAGTAGGTAATGCGCGGGAGGCGACTAGAAAAAAAAGAAGCTTTCGCCCCATCGCAGTCGGTAATGTTTTCCGACAACCCGCGGCCAAAATCGTCCGCAGAAGAACAGCAAAAGAGCTCAACCAAGAAAGGTACACCGTTCAACTCGACGTCGGCGTCCAACGCAGATGTGAGACGGCTGCCCACGCAGCCAGACATTTTTTTAAATCAAGTATGCAACCCCCGATTCTCCTCGCCTTCTCGTTAAAGTTGATCATGCGAAACACCTTTAATAGCATTAGGCGTGACCATATCCTTGAGGTGTGCCACTGGCACATCTTTCCTGCAGGACGTCTAGCATCATCATCGCTACTGGCAGCATCATAATGTCCACTGCCGGTATACAGTAAGGCGATTTACTCGGACCGCTCATCTGTGTTAACCGTTGTCGACGTTGACCACTATTCGTTCACAGTGTGGTATCTGGACGACGCGACACTTGGTAGGGATGTCAAATCCGTCGCAGGCGGCCTCCGCAGCGCTAATCCAGCCCTACCTACCTTATATTTCAATATCGTATATAAGCAATTAAATAATGACGGATCCCAAAAATATTCGAAGATTTTATAATTTGATAGTTTTGGAAAATTCCTCTGGATATGTAAAAGATCTCATCTTTGAAACTATATATTCTTCAGCAGAGTCGGCAACCGAACTTATTAACACAACCAACTCTCATGAATTTACTATTACAATTGTTGCTGGCGCAGACACCAGTTCCCTCGAATTATGGATTTTACCCTATATATATATATATTTCTTCAAACTATATATTTGTATAAGTATGGATTCATTTCTAAGTTGCTAAAATGTAGTGTTTCTTGAATTAATAAAAAGTGTAAGAGTTGTTTAATAAAATTCCGTTCGCCATTTTACGACCAAATTCTTAAAATCGGTGAGTGGGGCATATTCCAATATTCAGCATTTGCAAAGCTATCGGTGATCGTTCCGAAAATGGTTTATGTGGCCGTATGGATAAGATTTGAAAACAAACTAGTATATTCAAATGCAAAGAATACTTCATATTTGACATTTCAATCTGCGAAAGCAGTCAACTTTCACTAAAATTGCTGGAAACATTTGACAGCAATATATACTTAACTTTCAATAATATGGACAAAAGTTTAACACTAGACACAAAGTGTTAAAGTTTAAAAGAACCGTTCAAGGTGATTCCGTTTTTTAAGTGAACAGCGTAAAAATGATCGCTATCGAAGATCGTATCCCTCGATGGAGAGAATACTTCGAAGACTTGCTCAACAGAAATCCACCCATCCACTCAATGAAACATACTCCAGATGAAAGCGCTTTCTATGATGCCGATTGAAGTGCACTGGCACTCGAAGAGATCAAAATGACGCCCAGGAAACATAAATCCCCCGGTGAAAACTGTCCTCTAGTTGAACTATTTGAGTAATGCTCCAATCCCCTCAGAAATTCCTTCCATAAAATCATCCGGAAAGCCTGGGAAACTGAAAGTTCCACAAAACTGGAAGGTGATCGTTTGGAATGCATTAGGTACAGAGATATCATTCTGATTGACACTGCGACCAAGGTTTTCGCGACGATTCCCCTCAATCGTTTCAAAATGAAATGATCACCTCACCTGACCAAACCAATGTTGATTCTGTCCAGGCACGGGATGTATAGACCAACTGTTTACGCTCCGACGATTCCTCGAGCAAAGACATACCTACCTACCAGCAACCGACAGTTATGGCTTTCGTTGACGTCACTTCACTGCTGCTTTCGATTCCGTGGATCGACCATGCCTCTGGAAAATTCTCGAACCGGATGGTATGCCACCCAAGTTGCTTAACCTGGTAAGTGCTTAATTCAAATGCACTCGCACCAAGTGCTTACAGTGAGGAGAGTGATTTATTTGAAGTACGTAGTGGCGTACATCAGGGATGCGTCTTATCTTCCTCCCGGTACAACTACGCGATCGACTGGGTGCTGCAACATGCTGTTGAAATACATCTGGATGTTAAAATCACCCCCACCGACGAAAATCTCAGATCTCGATTATGCTGGCGACGTGGTATTACTCGTTTCATCCTGCAATGAACTGTAATTGGTGTTACAAGAGGTGGACGCATGCGCATCAAATCAGTGAACAAATTAACGCCAGAAAAACAAAAGTCATGTCTTCCTGACAACAACAGCGTAATCATCCTGAACGCGAACCCTTCGAAGGAGTGACCAACTTTGTATATCTCAAGGCCTCCTTTCTTCCAGCCGGTCGGAGACATGAGGAAATCTCTCGTCCCATTAAGTGAACGCGTTCAGCCTTCACACAACTCTACAGTCGCCTATGGAACCTGGGGTGACATTCATCTACGAATCAAGTTCCGTGTATATCAGGCGCTCATACACTCGTTCCTCCTTTATGGCTGTGAGACATGGTCCCTCAGGGTCGTAGAATTAAACCGCATAGAGGTGTTCGATCGTTGGTGCTTGAGACATGCTCCAAATTACATTGTTGGACCGACGCTGATCTGGAGCTCCACGGCCCGGTGGTGTTTGACGCTTCCCTCGAGATACCATGCACAGACGTGCTGCTGCGCTGTCCAGTCTGTCCGAGACAATTATCTCCGTCGAGTTGGGTTGAACACCTGCAGTACCGGCACGGCCATCGGCCCGTCTACAGGTGCAGCGGGTGTGGTAGAGACAGTGGCACTACGGCAAATGTTCAGACAGGACAACGGACGACGTCCCCGCCCCATCGTACCGCGACTTTATATGTAGCGAGTGTGGCCAGGCATTCGGCACGGCCACAGCACGAGCGTCACAGGCATCCTGCGCTAGCGAATCAGCGCAGGATCAACTCCTACAGTCAGGAGCTGGCTAACAAAAAAGCCAGACATGCTGCTGCTACATTACCTGATAGTCCCACAGGTAGGGGTTGCTGTGGTCCAAGGTAGGGGTTGCTGGTCCGAGGAAGAGGTAGCGATTCTTAAAGCGAAAGAAGAAGAGCTTACCAGGGCGGGATGTCGTCGGGTGAACCGAGCGCTGGTCCCGTTCCTGCCTGGAAAGACCCTCAAACAGATCAGCTCCAAGCGGAGTGATCTGAAGCGCAGTAAGAGCAGGAAAGATAGGTCTGCTGCCGATTCTGAGAGAGCAGATCGGCAGCCACCCCAGCCCGGGGAAAGAGTCGAAACAGCGCCCTCCACCGTCGCATGGAGGAACTCGTTCAAGGACGCAGCACTGCCCGGTCGCTCAGAGTGGTCTGCAACCTTTGACGAATGCCTTCAGGACCCATGTGCTGAGGACACGAGCAAGTGCTGGGATGACTTTGCGAGAAGTGTGGACGGATGGGTCACGCAAATGCGCCAGCGCCCGAAACGAACGCGTGGGTGCCGAAAGAGTGATCCCGACTCATCGGACCTATAAGAATTCTGGTAAGCGCGCACGAAGGGCGACGTACGCGCGATACCAGGATTTATTCGATCGTAATAGGAAAAAGCTCCTTGTAGAGGTGCCAACTCGTACATCGCAGCATGGGGAGGCCAGTGGGGTCGAGGATTAAGCGGTTGGACGTAGCTTTTGGGACTTGGCGAAGGCCTTCGATACGCGTATCGGTATCGCATTCGCTCGTGTTGGCGGACATGAGAAGGCTGGGTTTCCATGATCACATGATCGAGGTGGTCAAAGGTCTATATGAGGGCTGCGCCACGAAATTCTCGGTTCGAGCGGCCATCGAGATCCTGCGAGGATTTTCGGCGGGAGGGGGGGGGACGCTCTCACCCCTCCTCTTCAATATTGCCACAGATCCGCTGATGGACGTGCTGTCAAACGACTGTGGAATAAGGTAGATGGAGCGAGTATTGGGTGTCTGGCGTACGACTCCGCAGAGAAGCTGCAGAGGTCGGTGGACCGTTGCGTGCAGTTCTACCGCGCGGTTGGCCTCTCGGTCAACGTGGCCGAGTGCGCTACATTCTCAATTAAGGTGCGAGGACGCACCTTCCCGGCAAACACCGGCGCTGCGCCGGTGATCGATGGCGTTCCGCTTCCGCAGGTCGGCCCGGCAAAGAAAGTTTCCTACCTCGGAGTCCGATTAGGACCCTGGAGCGACGAGGCGTATTTTTCGGTGGAGCAGGTGTCTGCACTTGGATCTCTTGTGTAGGGCTCCACTAAAGCCCCGGCAGAAATTCCACCTACAGCAGTTCTACCTGCCCAGGCTGTTCTACGGTCTGTCGCAGGTACTGTCGTCCCGGGATAGTCTTCTAGCGCTAGACACGGCTATCCGCCAGGGGACCCGAAGGATACTTCATCTGCACGAGTCGACTGCGAACTCATTCCTTTACAGCAGCAGGTGCGACGGAGGGTTGGGGCTCGTCTGTCTATCGGAGTCGATATCCTCCAGTGTGATTCGGCGCAATCTACGCCTGCTATGTTCGAGCTACGACAGTGCGCACACTGTCTCGGGCGACGGGGCTCGCCACACGAAATGGCGACATAGCGCTGAAATACGGCTTGCCACCGATTCGGCCAGACCAGACGGGGTACACCATGTTCCGGCGGGACCACTCCCTAGCCTGGGAGTCCCTGCCGGTGCAGGGCCAGTGTGCCAAGTCCTTCCGCGGTGACCACTGCAGGAACGCATGGTTATCGCGGCCGGGCAGGATGTCGGAGGAGAGCTACTTGGCATGCCTCAAGATGCGATCCAACACATTTCCTACTCGCGAGTGTCTGACCCGAGGAGGTCGAGGACCACGAGCCTGCAGGCGCTGTGGAGGTGCGGCCGAGACAGTCTCCCACATCAGCGGCCAATGTCCGAAGCTCAAGCGGTAGCGATTGGCCAGGCACAACCGAATCTGCCAACAAGAGCGTAATCATCCTGAACGCGAACCCCTCGAAGGAGTGACCAACTTTGTATATCTCAAGGCCTCCTTTCTTCCAGCCGGTCAGAGACATGAGGAAATCTCGTCCCATTAAATGAACGCGTTCAGCCTTCACACAACTCTACAGTCGCCTATGGAACCTGGGGTAACATTCACCTACGAACCAAGTTCCGTGTATATCAGGCGCTTATACACTCGTTCCTCCTCTATGGCTGTGAGATATGGTCCCTCAGGGTCGTAGAATTAAACCGTATAGAGGTGCGCGATCGTTGGTGCTGGAGACATGCTCCAAATTACATTGTTGGACCGAGTGCCAATCCCACTTCATTCCCGGTGCAACATCAAATCCATTGCTCATATACATACGGCAGTATCGTCTCATGGTTTAGCCACATCTGCCGTCGACCTGCTGAAGCACTAACGAGTGCTGCCATTAATCGCTAACCATGCCAGCAATGGAGGAGTGGACGTGGAGGACTAATCAGACCTGGCTGGATGTCATCAGGTTCGATCTAGCGGTTTTAACCGGACCCAATGTCTATGGCCCTCGACGTTAGAACAAGGAATGGCTACTTTGCAGGGACTTGACAACCGACAGAAAGCAATGAGCAGCGATTATTCGAGATGCAATCTCAGAGGAGGTCGACTAAACCTGCAAGGTGTAAGCCGAACCGTTACTGTGGAAATGATAAACAGCAACGATGTCATCTAATTTAGAAAAAAAAAAAAAAAAAAATTTTTTTTAAAGATTTCATGAAATTCTGGAAATCGAACGTCATTTGAATATAACTTTAAAATAGCTAAATATACGAAATGCCACCGTTAGCTCTACCTACATCATACAGTATTTACAATGTAATATCAGCACGCTGGATACAAACTAACGAATTTGAAGTTCGGGTGACTGAAGAATCAATTACCAAAGCACTGAAATAATGATTAAAATACCGATTAGATTCAGTTGTCAAGCGATTAAATATATATTTATGAAATATTAATTTATCAAAATTCTAATTAAATTTAGTTCTACGGGAAATATATTTTCGAACAAAAGTTTTCACTTTATATTAAACCGTAATCTGCACGTAAAAACCTTTGTTAATACTTAACATCTTCAAACGTCATGCAGAGAAAAATGTCACTATAAAAATAAGTCAGCGACCTGTCATTTTCAGATATGCAACACAGTACAAAGTAATAACTCGCTGCAAATAGTCAGAAATATCTGCCAACATTACAGACATGTCCGCTGTAGACGTACGAGTAATTAAAACATAGTAACATATTTAAGGGGATCTCAGTCCTATTAAGGTTATTTCTGATTTGCTATTCCAGACGGTGAGAAAATGCTGTCAGTAATCCAAGTATAACTATTTTGACTAACTTCTTCCCTCGGTTGTGGTCTATCTAATGTTGCTTACATGTTTTCTGGGATGTGTGAACTTTGATTCAGTATTCTAGACTGAATAAAGCTACAGGAAGATATGAAATATGTTACACCATATCTGAGGATGACCCAAGGAGAAAAAGAAATACTGATGAAAGCTGAAGAAAGGAATGTACCCATGGCCTTCGTAGGCTCTCAGCTGGAGTTGTCTTTGCGCTACAACAACTATTTTACAGATACATTATATACATATATATATATATATATATATATATATATACACATTATATACATATATATAACGTTACTCTTGGAACATTTGACTACCAAAATACACCTGGATTCTTACCAGTGGACCTCCATGGATTACGTTGGATTTTAAATTGATTATATATATCATTGCCTTTAACAGATTTAACCTGACATTAAGAATAGAAGACGTACTCGCCATTGTTAATACCACTACAACTCCGATTTTTTGGTAATTAACTATAACTCCAGATACAGTGTTTCCTATAGACAAGGGTGTCGATGCTTTAATAAAAGTAGGGGGGACAAAAATAAAATTCCAAAAAGTATATATTCTGTAAAATTAAAAATGTCC
>JAOPJM010160262.1:0-13226 GCA_027124095.1 Muusoctopus leioderma
GAGAAATCGATGCGGGCCGAAATCACCCGTCCAACCCATGCCAGCATGGAAAACGGACGTAAAACGATGATGATATAGTGTTGGTGCCACGATAAACACACCCAGTGCACTCTGTAAAGTGTTTAGGGTGTTGATATAGAGAGAAGGGGAAAGAAAGGAGAGAAAGAAGCTAACAAACCAGAAAGTCCCTTAGGGTGTAAAGCCACACAATATTGGGGCCTCGTGTCCTTGGAGAGATTTCTCTTTACTGTTCCGTATGTCTGATTTTGATCAGGAAGTCACTGAGTTCAATGATTCATATTAATTTGAGGATGTGGTACTGTGTGGGGGCCATGTCCTACAAGACAAGAGTTAATAGTATCAAAAGGTCTGAAAAAGAAGAAATACTATAACTAAAATTGCTTCTTTCGAGTCAATAAGGAAGCCTCTGTGTGGTTACTGAACCTGCTAGAAATAGTAGCCAAATCTCCCTAAAATCAGACCCCACTGTCTTAAAAAGGATACAATGGATAATGTCTGGAAAAAAATAAGACTGGATGTTCATGGTTGGGATACCTTTGACCATAGGTTTGCCTGTTGAAGGCTAATCTTGGTCAAAACAGTAACATTGTTTCTTTTATAACTTACCTCATTGCTTCTAAGTCAATGCCATTTTTTTTTTTTAAATAGTGAAATGTTCTTGGTTATTGATCATGAATTCATATTGCCACTTCATGCTTAATTACAAATGTAATGGTTTGTAGCATAGACACAATTTGATATGCCATCCAAGTACTTGGCTGGTGGTACTTGTTGCATCAACCTATGTGTGAGGCAAACTGAGAACATAAAGGGATGTAAATAAATAATAATAATGATAATAATAATGAAGTCGTTGTATACAGTGCTCGGGTGCACTACAAAAGCATTTAATAATCTGATGTACAACTGATTCTGCCACTCCACTGCCCTACATTTGATGGGCATGTATTATAATGGTACATTCTTGATAAATTGAGCCAGTGTTGTTTTTGAATTTTGGTTAGAAAACTTTCAATTGTGCTTTTAGTTTTTGAAAAAATATAAATGCTAGAAACTTGTTTTCAATTAAACTGTCATTGATCAAACAATGTTGACATCTATAGCTATAAAATATTCTGACCTTTTTAGCAGTGATAATATAAAAATGTTTTAATGAACATATCAAATTAAGATTTAGATAATAAGTGTAATATATCTGCATTGAAAGGGTTGAAACTTTTTTTAGTTTGTTTGTATTGTTTCAAAAATAACATCAAGATCTGTTTGAATTGTGGAAAACAAAGTTGCTTTCTTGAATATGTTGTTGTTGTTTAGCCCCAGTTCAGCCCTAATTGAGCAGGCATATGATCACAGGTGTTCCAACTGTGACCATCCCATCTTTTTTTTTCTTTTCCAGATATAATATCTAGGACTGAATTATCCAATGTCCTTAAGTTGGTGGGGTTTGAGATTTGGCTGCTATTTATGAGGCTGCCTCATTGGTGGTGTTGAAGTTAAATCTATTAAAGGTTTTTGTTATATCTAATTTTTCATTATCATAATCATGAATCTCTAAGCTAGAGGGGAAAATTGTAAACTTCACATTTTTATTTTATTTACTTCAAAGTATTTTTATCTACACGAGTCATTTAGTTCTTAATGGTGGATGGCAAAATCGGTTCAGTGCTGGACAAAATGCTTGTATTTAGTTTCATCGCTTTTTGTTCTGAGTTCAAATCCTGTGCCTTTCATACCTCAGAGGTATGAAAGGCACAGGATTTGAACTCGGAACAAAAAGGGATGAAACTAAATACAAGCATTTTGTCAATGGAATAAGTATCCATAATATACTGAGTCAATTCAATTGACTCTACCCCCTCCTCTATATATTTGTGGCCTTGTGCCAGTGTTAGAGATTATTGTTATATGTCAGTGGTAAACTCTAGGCAATTGGAATTCAGTTCACAATTAGAATGGTAACTTTATTAGGTTAATACTATTGTCAAAGACATGAATGCCAAAACTTCTTTTTGATTTTCCTTTCTGAAGCTTGGTTCTTAATGAAAGTGTAATTATCACTGAGATATTATTGGCCTTGGGATAATGTGTGAACACAATGTCCATTGTCTCTGAATTATGTGTCTACTTAGTCATTGTTCAAATAAACTTCACTTATAATTATAAGGTTTCAGTTTTTCTTAGTTTCATCATTTGGAATATTTCCTCCCTGCTTTCTCTCATCACTGAATAGGGAATTATTTAAAACAGATTGCAATATTTTTAATTATTTTTAGAATTATTTGCTTCTTTAACTCTTAACATCCTATAGGACACAGTTCCACACGATATAACATCTTCAAATTGATATGAATCATTGAACTATATATAATATATATATATATATATATGGTGAAAGTGAACTATGTTTGTGTGAAAACACCTCAAGCACCTGTATTTCTTACCTGTAAATTTCATAATATATAAGCTGCATAAAACCTTTTTTTAGGCATTTTCTGCTCAATCATTACAGGACTTAGAACATTTTTTTTACAGGATGTTAAGAGTTAAAAAAGAATAAGTTAAAGAATTATCTCCCTTTGTGACCAACTATACCATCTCACTCTTATTGCCATATAAGGCAGCAAAGCTTGTGCCAGAATTGGTCTGTCTATAAAGATATATTAAGGGTCTGGGTGTGTCTTTAACATGTACTTTCGGCACTGGTAGTGGTTTTTATGCTTGGTACCAAACTGACCAGTGATACAAGAGCTAGTAGGTAGGTCTGCCACAGACATCTCATCAAAATTCAAATTGGCCAGGTTCTGACCATCTTTTCACTGTACCCTTTTGTCCAATGTTGCGTATATTAATGGCAATTCCACAACTATTACAAAGCTGAGTGGAAAGTGTATTAATACACCAACAATAGATAAGATATATGTAAAAGTAACTGCGAGAAAGAGGAACAAGGATTTGGGAAATGTTTAACTTGATTTTCATTCCAACTCTTACTTAATGCCACCTGTGGTCTGTTGCTTTCTTTGTTGAATGTTTGGAGTTTCAAGAACATTCTTTCAGTATTGTTCTTTGAATTATAGTTGCTTTTAAAGTTTCTCCTTTTTATGTTATCACTTGAACCTTTTTTGATGTAATGTACCATTTGTCACTGTCTACCAAGTATCTCCAGTTTCTAGTTGATGTATCTCTTTCACATCCTGTTTTTCTATTTGACTCTAGTGGGGGTTTTTTTTTTTTCATATGTAAAAATGTATTGTTACAATGTTACATTGATGTTTGTAAATATATTTTATTTGGCATTTTTGATTTCTAACTATTTTTTTGTTTTTAGTTAAGAAAACTATCTAAAACTGGAATATTATTTTCTCCTTTTCTTTTTTTTTTCTTATTTTTGTCTTTAGATTTTTATATCTTGATTGATTCTTTGTGCATCAATGAATCATACATTCATATTTTTGTTCTACTTATTTTTAATTAGTTTTGATTATCTAGTCATTTTACAATTCCTTTTCATAAACAATTGTATTCATGTTATTTACAAGCTCTTCAAAAGGAGTAAATTTGCATTGGCTTTTATTGGTTATCAATAAAAACATATACTTAAATATAGTTATAAAACCTTAATTATATTTCTTCTGACTACCATTCCTTAGTGTACCATTCCTTAAGTCATGGGAATACATGCAAAGAAATTTGTCATAAAATATATGGAATCTGCCAATAGCTATGATGAAATCACTATCTGAAAAATAAACTGGAAATAAAACCCAAGTTCTAAATCAGATCTTGCTATCTTCTACAAGAGCAGTACTCTGAAACCCTTTTTACATTGGCAAACTGTTTGGTTATGATCTTGTCAGCATGTTCCAAAGTTTTGATTGTCATTTTAAAAAAGAAAAGGACAATTTTGATGATTGCTTTAATTTGGTAGTTTATTGGGTACATTCACTGCTCAATATATAAAGATGACTTTTAATGGGTAAAACATGGTATGATGGAGTTTTATTGTCACCCCATTGTCTGTTTAACATTTCTTGTTTTATGAAACCAATCTAAATTCACCATTATCTTAGAATTTCAAACACATAAGGGTATATTTTAGTTAAAAATATAGTAAAAGGATTAACTTAGTTTGTTATGGGCAGGTGAGATTACATTTGTGGTCTGAACTGGAGTATATACTCTTCAGATTAATAAAATTAAGTTAATTTTCTACTTTTGAATTTCAAATATAGTCCTTATTTTATTATATATTTACTTTTATGCATAAAATAACTGATCTCAGTAAATATCAGTGCTTGATTATTTCATTGTACAACTTGAAATAAAAAGACTGTTTTTCCCTGCACACAGTCACTGGACCCTTTATAGACACTTGTTAATTTGGAGCCATGCTGTTTGTGGAGGCTGTGTTAAACTTAGTGTGACACATTCTTGTTTGAATAATGTAATGCCTTGTTAGAACTGATCTTGACTCATGAAGTGATCTTTTTTTTCTTTTTTTTTCTTAATCATTATGAATTTATTACCTAAATAAAGACACTGTTGCCACAATCATCTTATCTATTTTGGCATCTTCATGGTGAGGCGAGTCTTGTTTAGATGTCAAGTGGTATGTACTTTAAGTTGCTCTAGATGAATACTCAGCCACTCACTTCTTTCTAATAGTCTGATATATTCCTTTTTGGATTATATTCTAATCTTCCGCTGTCAAAATTGTGAAACTGATTTTTATTTTCGGGCATTTATCCCTACTTTGCCAGTTTTGTGTTAAATGATTTTTTTTAGTTCATTTTTGAAATTGGTTTTAATGATTTTAAACCGTCGTTGGTGTTCCATTGTTCAAAACTTTAATCAATTCTGCGGTACACCAGAGTTGATAGTGTAGGGCAGAGAGAGAGAGCTCCGTTTGCACATGCTGTGAGAGTGATCTGATAGGAAGCTACTGATCCAAGAGATGAGACAGATGGAGCCCATAGGCAGGCAGTTTAGACAAGGGATTCATGTCAGACAGATTCATGTCAGACAGTCGAAAGCTTTGATGTCGAGGCGAGACAACATTGCTTTCACATAGTTTATCTAAGGTGAGCCCACTGGTGTGACATAGGAAAGTAGGTCTCTAGTGGATCTGGCTTTATGGAAGCCATACTGGTAGTCATGAAGAGGGAGAAAGATTGAAGGTGTAGGAGAACATCATTGCTAATGGCTCTCTATTACCTTTGAGATATTGGAAGTGAGTGTAATAGGACAATAGATGGCAGTCAAAAGGGTTACCCTTCTTGGGAATGGGACACACTGTAGTGTTTCCAAAGATCGGGATATATTCCTAGATAGATTAGACTAGAAGTCTTATACTGAAATATTCATTAGTTTGTCATTTTGGGAATGTTATTACCGTTTCCTAATTTTCCTTTCAGGTTGATTTATTAAATCTTTCAACCATTAACTTTGAACTTTCTTTAAAATATGGCAGTGCTGTCTGTTGTTTTTAAATGTAATTTTGTTAGTTTCCTATTTTTCAGAAAAGTAAATGTTACAGAAAATATTCATGAATTAATCAGAAGCAAGTATATTATTCTTAAGCCAGACTGGACTTTCATTGGGGGACTGATCCAGTTGAACTGGTTTTATTGTTGAGTGTAGTGCTTCCTTATCCTCTCAAAATTCAAGGGCTGAGAATCTTTTTTTTTTTTTTTTTTTTGAGAAGGGCCTGTCGGATATTTAGCAGCCCTTCCTTGGCTCTCTGGGCCATGGTCCGATGTATCAGCTGAAACCCTCTTATAGGCCCTCGGGATAGACATTACCAAAATGTTTCCAATTTTTAGTGATATTCAAATACGAGTTGTGCTGGTATTGTTTTTTTTTTTGTTTTCCATTATTTCAGTGTTTTATTCTGGACAAACATTTACCTAAGGTCACCTTGAATAATTTTCAGTTTTGTTCCAACTGCACTGATTACTCATTTTTGATACACTACAAATTTTATTCTCGGGTATGTTTGTATATCAACAGGTTTAGCTGCTGAGAATGAAGTATAATTAGCTGGAACAGTGACACACATTTACCTGACACACATTTGTTAACAAAGCATAAGTATGAAAATGTTCATGCACAGGTTGTGAGAAGTAGATTGTGTAGTAATGAAAGTGATGTTTTTATTAGTGATTGGTGTAATAACTTAATCAGGCCTAACTGGGACATGCATGTTATTGATCTGGACAGTTACAAATCAATAATTCATCTTTATTAATCTTAATTTATATTTTCTCAGATGGCTCAACTTCTTGCCCAACCGGGTGCTGGAGAACTTCAAAGAATCCATTCCTCACCATTTGGAATGGTAATTATTTTTATATTGAATAAAAACTTTTCTTTACAACATTTATATTTTTCAATAAAGTAGGATTACTTTATAACAAAACATTGAAATGGCCAGGTTTCTGTTCTTAGTTGTCAATTGTAAATTTGTCGAAAACTCGACTAGTAATTCTCACATTTAAATCTTGCTTTCATTGAGCCACTGTATACATAGTTTTATTTGTTCTGTATTTCCATACTGGTACAGTTTGGATGTATTTGGAATACATCATCTTTCTATGCATCTTATATGATATTAATATATTAAACTGAAAATTATACATTTACAAAATTATACATTTACAAGTATGACCTAAGATGGAAAAAGTGAACAGAGCTGCCTACTGGAGTTGAACCCTATCTGTCATATGTTCAGTGGTGCTTTAGTGTAATCGTAATGCAGTCGTCCGGTGTATGACAGATATGTGGTTTTTCTCCCATAGGTGGCTCTGTTCACTTTTTCCATATTAGGTGACATTTGTAAATGTATAATATATATATATTATATTTGGTTATACAAAGTATATTTGTAAATCAACAACCAAGACATAAAATAAATATATGAATTTTGATTTATCTTGTACTCAGGATTTTGAGTTCAGTTGTTGGTTGGGTTTTGAGTTCAGTTGTTGGTTATCAGGCATCTCTAGTGAGATCTAAGAAATAAACTGGTTATTAAATATATAGGTTTTCTGTCAAAACAAAGAAAGAAAAAAAATAATGCTGTTGTGAAATTATGAAAATGTTGTCTGTCACATCTGTGTCATGAACACATGGATTATATGTGATGAAACGTTTAAAAATTTAAATAAAGTTAGCCGTTTCAACCTCTGAACTTTGTAGACCCTTTAGAATGTTATCCTACCCCGTTTATTCCTAGGTATTTTTTGATCCCTTTCCCTACAGTTCCATCTTGCTGCTAAAATGGTAGTCAACTTTGTCATCCAGGAAAGGAATAAATACAAATTAATGCTATGTTATTTATGGAACGGCTTGCTACAAAAGAATTTTTAATTTTCAGCCTGGTTCTGGTAGTCATTCAAATGCTCCTCATTCACAACAACTTCAGGCAGCTTGTGCCAGATCACAACTGGAACATATGGTGGCTTTGGATATTGATTCTGAACCTTGTCATGTGCGTATGACTGGAATCATCTGTACTATAGGTAGGTTTCTTTTTAACTCTTAACATCCTATAAAAAAATGTTAACTGCTGTAATGATTTAGCAGAAAATGCCTAAAAACGGTTTTTGCAGCTCATTTATTATGAAATTTGCAGGTAAGAAACACAGGTGCTTGAGGTGTTTTAACACTAAAATATTTTACTTTCACCCTATATATAGTTCAATAATTCATACTAATTTGATGTGGAATCGTGTCTTATAGGAGTTAAGTCGGTGGTTATTACTTATTGCTAACTATATGGGTTTGTACCAGTTGGCAGTTGTATTGATGAATAAGTTGCAGCCTTAATTGCTCTATTGTGTAATTGTATCACCACATTGTATAGTGTACTTTGGGCTGACCAATGCCTTGTGAGTGAATTTGTTAGACGGAAACTGTAGAAGCCTGTCGTGTGTATGTATATGTATGTATATATATATATATATATATAATGTGTGCGTGTCATCGCTTGACACGGTTTATCGCTGAAACCGACCGGTGACATTTGTTTGTCCCTAATAACCAGATGCCCGGCCATTCAGTGTTGTGATTCCCATACAGAATCGGTATGGTTGGTGACAGGAAGGGCGTCCGACCGTAAAATGCAGCCTCAAGAAATCTCCGTCCAACCCATGCTAGCATGGAAAAACAGACGTAAAAACGATGATGCATATATAGATGTGTTGTGGTACTGTTATCCTGGTACGTTTGCAATCAATGGAATTGGATTGATGTGGTTGAGCTGTGTAGCAATGATTTCACTTGGTCAAATATTGGCAGTTGAAAGTTGTAAATCTTATTTAAACTTTGTTGATTTTTAGAAATTGTTAAAGTAATCATTTCTTTGGGTGCAATCGGTGATAAATAGCAATAGAAATTTAGCACAGCAATAAACCCCTGTGGTTGTTTCTTAAATATAGGAACAGAGTATTCTTTTAACGGTGGAAACTTTGGTAGAAAGCAGTAAAATTCCATGATGGTTTGCATGGTGGCTGACAGGTATGACACTCTCTGCAAACACATTTAATGGGGTTTATAACAAGTTAGTAATTCAAAACTGTTACCAGATGTTGAATGTGTTTATTCTCATAAATAGTTAATCAATACTTTTTATTTAAAGATTCTAAAAATGATCAATGAAGCACTGATAAATTTGCACAGCATTTCTTCAATGAAATGGCATTTTCAAATTCAAAGAAATAACAAATGATGTTAGTTTATCTTTTCAATTTCCTTTAGCGAAAGATACTTGAAAGAAAGCTTTCACAAGATCAAGTTTAGAAAGGGCAATTTTTGTCACATGGAGATGTGGAATTTGGTATGAGTCCTCTGTAATCCCCACATGGTTTAACTGTTTCCAGGAACAGTGTTATGGACCCCTGTAGCAGTGAGGACTAGTTACTCTGTGGTGGGCTAATGATTCCAAGAGTAGATGTTTAAATTTTATTTCACTGGAACCAGTTTTAGCAGATCTAGTTGTTTAGCTCCAAGTCAGTGCTGATTAATCAGACTTTGGATCAAAGATATTCCAACAGACCATTCTGTTTTATATATCTACGGCTACACTCTGTAAATAGTGGGTTTGGAGATAACCCAGGGTCAAGGGAACTCTAGTCGTGTTTTGGACATGACAACCTCTCTATACGAACTCCTTTAACAACTGATGCTGTAACTGTTGTTGGGTGGATGAGAGAAAATTAATGAATAGATCTTCTTAAATCTACAAAATCTGAATGTATTGATGTTATTTAATTTTTCAGGTCCAGCTTGCAAAGAGGTCGATAGTCTAAAAAAGATGATGATTGAAGGAATGGATGTTGCCAGACTCAATTTTTCTCATGGAACATATGAAGTAATATAACTTAGCATTTTGACTTTTTAAATATTTATTTCAGTAATAGTATTAGATGTATAACATTTGTATATATGTGTAGATTGGAAACCGCTTTTCTTTCAAACATGTTTTATTAAAGACACGACTGTTTGAGTTTGATCTTTTTTTTTAAAGGATTTTTCATATTTCCTTATCAATCCTTTCTGTTCAGTTTAGAACATTAGCGTTCCTAAATCTACAGGTCCATATATAGGTATATATATATATATGTAAGTGTTATATGTACAAAGTACATAGAACAGGTCAAACAATAACTAAAAGAGCACTCTATACTATTTAGTAGAGCATGTATTTTATTTCTATTCATGAAAACTTGGCAGTTATGGTTGGATGCCTTTTTCAGATATATATATATGTGTGTGTGCAGACACAAAGGGGGTGTTCCAAACGTTTTGATCCTGACTGTGAAATAACGATGAAATAGTATTATTTTCTTGCTGTCATGTCATTATGTTGATCTCAAAATATTTGGATCACCCCTTGTAAAACACATTTCTTTTTAATTTTATTTTTAAGCAAATATATAAAATAGTTGTAAGAAGTCCTTATTTCCTTGCTAGACGTTTTACATTTTAGATCTAATGTAAAATTTAGATTCATTATTCTGAAGGTTGCATTGAATGTTTTTCAGGGTTTTTCTTTACTATATGAATGAATATTGAAAAGATAAATGTTAAAACAATTGTGATAGTATTTTACTTTCAAAAATTTATTTGTTTCAGTATCATGGTGAAACCATTAAGAATGTAAGAGAAGCTACCCAGAAGTTTGATAAACCAAAAATCATTGCAGTTGCACTGGATACAAAAGGCCCCGAGATAAGAACAGGTCTTCTTAAGGGTGTAAGTTTGGTTTTAAATAGTCGAGAAATATTGGATGTCTAAGGTTTTTTGTCTTTTGTAGACATGTACTGTGCAGTAAGGAATGATACATTGGCACAGTGCGAGTTACTTAACCTGTTAGTGGAACACTAAAATCTCTACCGCCATCTTTAAAATGTTTAAGTCCTAATTTAACTGGGAAACAGATTAACCCTTTTGATATCAACCCGCCTGAAATCACCCCTGGCTCTGAGAAAAATCCATTTGTTTTAAGATGTTATTTAAATTTAAACCTACCATTATAATTTTATGTAAAAACTTTTTAAGTTATATTCCAAACACCAACTTAAAAGGTTAGTTATTTTACTAAATCCCTCCAAATTCTTGATTATTTTCAAAATTAATTGAAAATCATAGGCAGTGTATCTCATTAGAAATATGGTAACGAAAGCGTTAAGTCTAACAGCCAAGAACTCAGAACGCAAGGAGCGAAAAAAATACCACATTGCATCTTGTCCTATGCTCTAACAATTCTGCCAATATACTGCCCTGGACTGGTGCTTTATTATATTAACCACTAAGGAGTAAAAGTTGACCTCTGCAGGATTTGAACTCGGTGCGGAGAGGGCTGGAACAAATACTGCAAGGCATTTTGTCCTACGCTCTAATAACTCTGCTAATTTACCGCCTTTATTTTATTTTAAGATTTGAAATGGTTTTTTTTTTTTTTTTTTTTTTTTGAGCAAATTCTCTATTTCTTGAGAAATACTTAAATTTCCAAGGATTTTTTTTTTTTTTTTTTTTCAGAATGTTAGCAATAATATATACTGAACAAGGGCGGACCTACATTTTTGTGGCCAGCAACAATAGGGCAACTCATTAAAAAAAAAAATTGCTTCTGAGGCCCCTCCTTGATGAGGGACCCTTAAGCTTCATTAGTTTCATAGATCTGATACTGAATATATACAGGAAAAATAGTGTATACAGTTGTTTTTACTGATATTTGTTTTGACCATTTTTCTTCTGAATGCTTTTAATGTCCTAAAATTGTTTTCAGGGTGCCTCTGCTGAATTGGCTTTGAAAACTGGAGCTAAAATAAAAATCACAACAGACAGTAGTTTTGCTGAGAGTTGTGATGAAAATAATTTGTATGTTGATTACAAAAATATTACCAAAGTCATGAAAGTAGGGTCTCGAATGTTCATTGATGATGGCTTAATTTCTGTAATTGTTAAAGAAGTGGGTAAGATTCTTCACTTATTCTTATACTCTATCATGTTTAGAAACTTTAATACTCTTGTTAAAATCCAAATATTATTTGGATAATTCTTACAGAAATACCATAAAACTGTATGTTCGTATTTCTGGTTTTATTTTTCAAATTTCTTGCCAATTGAGAAAGAGCTGGTTTCTAACCTAGATCGTATGTATGCATGATATATAACTAGACCAAAATGTGTCTAATTTTCATGTATAATCAAATTAATTTAAAATACACAGGTGCAGGCATGACTGGTTAAGTTCATTTTGCAACCACGTGCTTTCGTGTTCAGTCCCACTGCATGGCACCTTGGGCAAGTGTCTTTTACTATAGCCTCGGGCCGACTAATGCCTTGTTTGTGAATTTGGTAGACGGAAGGAAGGTGTGACAGGGGTGTGACTAGGAAAGCAGTGATTAACTCTTGCCATCCTGCTGGAAGTTTTCTAAGTCCTGTAATGATTGAGTAAAAAATACCTAAAATGAGGTTTTTAGCAGTTTATTTATTATGAAATTTACAGGTAAGAAACACAGGTGCTTGAGGTGTTTTCACACAAAAATAGTTATCTTTCGCCATATATATAGTTCCATGATCCATGTCAGTCTGATGATACAGTACCGTGTGGAACCATGTCCTACAGGATGTTAAGATGTGGAACCATGTCCTACAGGATGTTAAGATGTGGAACCATGTCCTACAGGATGTTAAGAGTTAATTAGATAGAAGTCTGAGGATGTAAATGCTCGAATATTTCTAAATGTAATCATAGTTCCAAATACCATATCTTATCCAAGAAAGAAAGCAACAGATGTTCATGATGTTATGGTGTTGATATGATGGATGAGGAGGGTTGATGATACACAAGGGTTTCCAGAAAAGACATTTAACTTTCATTAACCAAAATCTAATTATCAGTATATAGGTACCATGGTGAAGTACATCTCATTACTATAAACCAGGGCTCTGGGAACCTTTTCAATCTGAACAGCCATTTTTAGCTAAAAATAATTGAGACTATCAGAGCCACATAGTTTATTATAAACAAAAATACATACAAGAAAACATGAATTTAGCTAACTTTTTCCTTACTCAATGGGATTTTTGGTTTTGAATCTTATCTGAAATTGCTTCAATGTCCGGGTGGTCATATGTCATGGAAATAATAAATAAATAAATCAAAAAAAATTTCAGAGCACCTAAGGGCCATTCAAGATAGGCCAAAGAGCCACAGGTTCCCGACCCCTGATATAAACATTAAGGGAAATGATCTCGTGGGTTTTTAAAGAGTAGATGGATACTCCCACTAATATTAGAGGTGAATGATTTAAAGAGAAGGATCCTCAGTAATGGAATTCTGTTACCAGGTTTTGATAATCTGCTATATAGTCCTTTCCTATCAATTTAGAAAACTTACGATTCACAACTATGTATTACATTGACGCCAATTTAACACCTGTGGTAGACTTTACGGTCTTACCTGTGAGTCTACAGACCAGTTCAGTAAATACATATCTTCCTACATAGTCATGGTGTCAGTTTCATTTGTGGCATTGGTCACGAACAGGCAAGAATACCATTAAAGTTGTAATTGTAACTGAAAATGTACAAAGAAAACCAACATATATATATATATAAATATATAGTTACGAAGGTATTGACAAAATGTAAACAAAGCGCTCTATTCTATTGTGATAAAAGAGCTAATATATTTT
>JAOPJM010161539.1:0-13209 GCA_027124095.1 Muusoctopus leioderma
ACATACATACATACATACATACATACATACATACATACATACATACATACATACATACATACATACATACATATGTTGTTCGACTGAGTCAGCAATATTCATGTTAGTAAAAAGTAATATGTGAAATATGCCGATGTGTAATGAGTATCTAATACTTATCCGCATCGGATAATGAAAATCTCGGCGGGAAATATAACATATTACTAATGACATAATAATGCATTGCTTTTTTGTTTAAATTATACTATCGAGTTGTGTGTCTTAGTGACAGCAATTTCATGTAAAATGTAAAATACAACATATTCAGTTGATGCTAATTATACGAGGCCGGCGGGTTGGCAGAATCATTAGTGTGCCGGATAAGATGGCTTGCGGTTTTTGTTCTCGCTTTTTAGGTTATATGTTCTAATGCAGCTGAGGTTAACTTTGCCTTTCATTCTTTTCGGGCTAATAAAATAAAGTACCAGTCAAGTATTGGGGTAGATTTAAAAAATATATCAACAGTATATTTTTTCTTAAAACAATATAATTAAATACGTCTATCTTCCAACGAAAATGCCCAACGTTAACATATGCTGTGTGAGAATGCCCTAAACATTTTTACAGATTCTAGTATTACTATTTTCTCGAGTGCGCCTATGTCTATCCTTATAGGTAATATGTCAATGCCTTTACATAAATAGTTGCTTATGAATGACTAATTATCATTTTCCAATTACTTAAGGGTGATAGACGCATTATTTAACTACCATAGTATATCTAATTCAAATAATTGGTCGGTGTCATCACTTAGCATTTCAGCCTGCTTCTGCACAACATTATAGACATTTGGTATTGATTGCTATGAGGATAACTAGTACGCTATTATCAATTTTTGAAATGCATATACACAAGTCCTACAGTATCGATTACAAATGTTGCCTGCGTAGTGTATTTTCGGAAACAATGAACCACATTGTATCAGGATGTCATAATGACATACACTCTCTACGACGAAATATATGTGGAGACAGAATAACATAGCAAAGCTGCTCTGTATACGTCTGGCCACTCAATTTCAACTCCTTCGAGGAAAAGCTAAGTTGTACCCATATGAACTTCCACCTATCGTAGAAAATGACAATGTGAAAATACTATGATACTTTAGCATATATACAGATCACGAAATAGCATATTAACATATGCTATCTGGTTATTTTGTTTTTTCGACCCCATAAGGGGGCCGACCAAGTTGAAAAATATATTTGCTGAAAAATTATTTTAAAACAAATTTACAAAATAGCTTTGTGTGATAAGGAGGAGGTGATAGTAAGAGAAAATAGGAAGGGGAAGGAGTAGAGGAGAATCTCGCCTTCATTATTACAAACGAGAGCCTCCCTCCTTTGGTTCAAATTTAGGAAAATATTAACAGGAGAATAGCAAACACCACCGCCATAATTATACCTGACTATGACACCAACAAACACAATACCAACAACAACAACATAGTATCCAGCAGCAATAGCAGCAGCATCAACAACAACAACAGCAACAACACATCCCGTACCACCACCATCACCACACACAGCGCTGAAATGCGAGGAAATGTAACAAAAGAGACGACTGCCAGGCGAATAACTAGTAGTAACAGCAGCAACGCCTCCACCATCACTTCTGCCACCACCATCACCTCTGCCGCCACCATCACCTCTGCTACCACCATCATCTCTGCCACCACCATCACCTCTGCCACCACCATCACCTCTGACACCACCATAAGGAACATTTTTGCCATCACCATTACCACCAACATAAAAAGACAATGTCGTTCGCCAAAACCATACAGTCGGCAACTACTGGGTGTACTCATCTTTTGGTCCGAATCGAGTGGAGCGTCAGTGTTGTTTTGGAATGGTCTGGATTTCGAGGTACAGATGATCTTCATGGACCCGGATGGTAAGTCGGTTGTTCTGAAGCTTCTAGAAGCGTTCTTGGGAACGTCCATATCTTCAGTACTAGTGTGGGACTGGAATGACATCTAAGATGCATGCTGGGATTGTGTGGCAGTAGCTGATAGGAGAGGTGGTTGTAAAAGCTTAGCAAACCTGCTCTGGCAGTTTCAACCCTCCGAAAGGTACCAACTGGATTTATCAAATGTGACAATGTGAATATGGACAAACCGAATTGGGCCATCGAGATTGTACCTAGATATAGATACGAATAGTTCAGCGGATAAGTATAGAGTAGGGTGTCCACAAGTTCGGTTGGATGGCTACACAGACCACAATATTGTGATCTGCTCCGTCAACCTAGATAAGACACTTAGAAAGGGGCCCGTTTACTTAACGCTGAATGCGTCGTTCCCGGCGCAGAAAGCATACATTGACTGGATTAGCACACTAGTTTAGCAGGAGTTGAGGCAGAAGATCGGCAACAACTGGTAGTGTGTCTCTCTGAAGGAAATCATTAGTGTAGAATCGATAGTTTATAGTAAAGAAGTAGCTATAGAAAGCAATATGTTAGACGGGAAGCTATCCAGTAAATTGGAAGAGACGACTAGAAAAGCATCGCGACCGACTTGCTAGTGGCGAAAATGGCAAATAATTATTTTGACGACGCGAAACACGATGGTTGTATTGTCAGAGCTAAGGCGTATGCTTCTAAAAATGCGGGAACAAAAGCCATTCGATGGGCTCGGGTGGCACAGAAGCGGCGTAGCAACAAATCCATAATGAGGGCTTTCACGGACAACGATGGGTGCGTGTTGTCGATTCCAGACAGATGTGTTGATTCCAGACAGATGTGTGTACTTTTCAAACAACACTTTGGCCGACAGTTTGGGGTTAGTGGTGGACAGAAGACGGTAGAGACCTTTTCTGAGGTATGTTTATACCAGCTCTTTTCTGTTAATGTTAACATAATTTCCAGTGTATGGAAGCACCACTGTGTCTTGCCTGTAGATATATTCTTTCTTGACTTAGACTGGACAGCCAAAAACAATGTGTTTAATTGTTTCTTCCCAACGGCCATGTATTCTGCATTTATTTAATGTATTCTCCTTTATTACCTGCTTTTGGTGGTTTCTGGTTGGAAGGTTTTGATCATGTGCC
Source organism: Muusoctopus leioderma (assembly GCA_027124095.1). Taxonomy (NCBI): domain Eukaryota; kingdom Metazoa; phylum Mollusca; class Cephalopoda; order Octopoda; family Octopodidae; genus Muusoctopus; species Muusoctopus leioderma. Next base: position 3,090 of record JAOPJM010161539.1, read on the forward strand.
GCAATCAAGAATCATTCAGCCTCAGCTTTGAGTTCTGTGCTTCTCAGCGCACGCTGCAATTTTTTTTGTCTATTTTGCACTCTGTTCAGTTTTTTTTCAGGTATTGGCCATGCAGTAACTTTCTTGCCGTCATTTTAGCCTGGCATTCTGTGGCCCCATTTCTAGCTTAGTTTTTAGCGCTTTCACAATTTCTCTTGTTGCTTCACTTTTCTCATCACAACTTTCTCGCATTTCATCCCCTGATTTTCATCCTTGACGACAGAAAACAGTTTTTTTAATATTTTGTTTGTGTTTTGTAGCTAATTATATTGATTTCTTATTATTTTTTACAAGATATTTGATATTATCATTATTGTTATTGAGGGTGGTGGATTGGCCGAATCGTTAGCACGTCGGACAGAATGCCTTGCAGTATTCGTTCCGGCTCGCTATTCTCTGAGTTCAAACCCCACCGAGGTCAACTTTGCCTTTTATCCATCTGGGGTTGATAAACAAAGTACCAGTCAAGTACTGAGGTCGATTTAATCGACTTACCCATCCCCTAAAAGTTCTGTCCTAGTGCCAATATTAGAAAGAATTATTATTATTATTGTTGTTGTTGATGTTGTTGTTGGCGTCGTAGTTTCTGCACTGTGCAGGAACAGACGACGACCCCAGGAAAAAAAATCAAAATAACATCCAACATGGCGTTGTCTTTGGTAGCTGGCTAGTAAGAGAAGGTGGTAAGAAGAAGACAGTGAGAAAGTATAGGTTGCCACTGAAAGCCTTCTCTTCACTACCTTCACTGACGTCAAGTTTCTCCCTCTCCCTCTCCCAGCCTCCAACGCAGCTACCATTACCACTATTACTGATTCCGTTAAAGGGAGAAAAAAGGGATGTTTGTAGCAATAAAAACAACCTACCTAACAACTCAGCAACAACAACAACACCAACAAGGGCACTACCGAAAGCAGAAAGAATAAGAGCAACAACAACAATAACAATACCGAAAGTGGAAAGTGGAAGAGCAACGACAATATGCCAACAGAAAGCAACAATAACAACACCGCCACCACCAGCTTAATGACAAGTCGACAGACTGCTGCATGCACAAGTAACACCATCACCAGCAGCAGCAGCAGCAGCAGCAGCAAAAAGTCAACGGAGATGGAAAATATAGAAAAGCAACATAGCTCGGGGCCCAATTTCTGCTACAGTTGTGACAAACACCATCTGCACCACCACCACCACCATCACCCCCACCACCAAAACCACCAGCACTACCACCACCACCACCACCACCACCACCACCACCACCACCACTGCTTTCACTGCAGTCGTCGGCTCCGTCACCTCTGAAGGCAGCCACAACAGCAGCAACAATAATATCAGATACAGCAAGTCAGTTGCAAAGACTGGGCCTTTTACAAGTGCAGTAAGAGTTACTGAATGACTAGAGATACAGAAGAACGAGCTGAGAGAAGCCAGTGGACTTGTCCGAAAGGAGGGCAGGAAAGTCGTTTTGTCCGTGTCACAAGAGGTGATGAAGTATGTCTAGAGGTGGACAGTGACATACCGGTGCATAGGCATAACAAGTTGGCGAGTGGCAAGACCAACAGATGCCCTGGTGGAAAGTTCTTAAAGGCAAAAAGAAAAAAAAATTCGTCATTCATGGTAGGCAATATAGGACGGTGGAGGTTAAATTCCTGACTGAGGGCAAGGCCAAGGCCAAGAGTCACTCTACAGCATGCACTGAGATCGAGGATTTCATCTTCATTCCATCATACCTGGGCCAGTGAGTGAGGAAGGTTAGGGTGTTAGACGTGCCGCCAAAAAAGAAAACAGAATCTACTGACTGGTGGAAGCCATTTTGTGTGATGGAAAATATATCGCAACAAACCTGGAAGTCTACAGCCTATGACATGGGGACTGATCGGAGATGGAGATGGACCTCTTGATCCAAATTGATCAGGAAAAGCTCGAAAATATACTCGAATTAATAGAACTGCGAACGGCACCCAGCTGTTTGTAACGGTAGAAGAGAGAAGGCCTAGGTGCCACTCATGTGGTGCCGACAACCACTTAATAGCCTTCTGCCTGCAGCAGAGGGAAAAAGGCGAAAGTTCCGCTCTGCTGTAGAGCCTACAACCCCAGCAACAACAGGAACTACAACAGCAACAGCAACCACAACAGCAGCATCAATAACGAAAGCATCGGCAACAGCAGTAGTACCACTACCAACAGCAGGAGCAACATTAGCAGCAGCAACAGTTGCAGCAGCAACAACTAAAATAGCAACCTACTACCAACAACAACAGCAGCAATAACAGCCAAACCCGTAACCACACCAACAACAAAAGCAAGAACATGAGAATACACAAACACAGCAACCACAGCAAAAATACCAAATACCAAAAGAAATTACAAAACAACAAAACAGCAAGAAGAACAACGGCACAGCAAAGAGCCCAACAACAATATCAACAACCACACTAACAGTAGCATCAACAGCCAAATATACATGAATCATCTGGTTTTTAGAACGTCCCGTTCCTTAGTACTAGTGGAAGGCTGGAATTACATTCAGAGGCAAGTTGGGATTATATGGGGTTAGCCTGCTCAGATAATTTCAACTGCCTGATAGATACCGACTGGATTTCCCTAGTGTACCAGTATGGAGGGATTAATTATATCTGGTCATCGAGATCATATCTAGATAGAGTATGTGTTACGTCAGTGGATAGAGATAGTGTAGTGTGTCCATACTTTCAACCGGCTGGCTACGAAGACGAGAAATGTTTGATCTGCATGATCGACCGAGATAGAACCCATAAACAGGGACCTGGTTACTGGAAGCTAAGCGTGTCGCTCCCGGCGTGCAAAGCCTACAGTGACAGGATTAATGAATTAGCCAGTTAACGGGGTGATCGCCGACAACCAGTGGTGGCCGCTTTGAAGAGTCAGGAAAGGAGTAGCGATAGTGAAAAACAGATTACTGGTGGAGCTAGTAAACAAATTAGGAAAGGCATCGCGACCGATATGCTAGTGGTGAGAATGGTCCTTGACCATTTCTTCAACGTGCAATTCTAAGGTAGCCTTGTCAGAGCCAAGGCGCACGCTCTAAGAACGAAAGCGGTTGGAATGGCCCAGGTAGCAGAGGAGTGACGTGGAGACAAAGCCACAATTCTGTCTTTGACGGATCGGGTTGGTGCGTGCTACGCCATTCCAAGCAGATTAGAGCGCATTTCCAGCGGCACTTTGCTCAACTGTTTGGGGCGAGCTGGATTGGAGAGGATAGTTGATTTTAGTGCCTACTTCCACGATCTGCTGCGGCTCTCGATGAAGGAGGTGGAGTGCTGCGATACGGTTGACTGTAGGTGATTGTATTATGAGGGGCAAATCGCCTGGTTTAGCTGGTGTGCCATACAAGCTGTACGTATACCTACCAGACATGTTTGCCGACTTGTTTGCAAACCTGCGCTATCCTGGATAGAGCTATCCACGACAACCTCCTGCTCATAAATCTTAGAGAAGGTGGGTAACAAACTTTGCTTCAGTGGGGATCTGATCAATTTGAAAGCTATTCGATATGGTCAATCGAAAGTTATTCGATATGGTCGACTATTGTTACTTGGTAGATGTTTTCAAAACATTCCGTTCCAGTCCCATTTTCAGAAGCTGGATCACTTCAATGTACTGCGGCATCTACTCGGTGGTCAGACTAAATGGTTATCGGAACCATTTTGAATCACGCGCTTGGCCCGTCAAGGGTACCCTATCTCATTTCTTCTATATGTAGTGACTCTTGAGCCACTCTCCAGTACTACCGGTTTAATTGTTAACAGTTCTAATCCCGACATTGACTCTGTGGTATATCCATAGCAAGATGCTTAGTTCTTCCTTTGTTTTGTCTCTCCCTAGATATAACTATGTATCAAAGGTGTACACAATTAGCCGTTGTAAACAAAGACAGCACGCTAAAATTATCGAGTATTTAGTTAGCGTGAAGTACTGAATTTAAGTCTTGCTCTGGGTTTGCAGGAAACTGCAAGAACTCACTCCAGTCTCTCATTTCACTCTCTATATCTCTGGAGTGGAAAAAACCCCCAAAATTCCAGTAATATAATGGGTTTATCCATAGACTACATTACCCCTCCTCGATCGATATTACATTGATATGTCTTTCCTGTCATACAATCCATTGTGTTATTGTCATATTCTCAAGCTATCAAATTGTAAGAAATGTTTGTTTCCTTTACAAATTATCTGTTAATACATGAAATTCTAGATGTATATGAAGTTTCCGAATCCATTCCTCATGAGACTTCAACAAGTCAATCTATTTACTCTGTTAATAAATGTCTGGATATCTTGTGATTTTGTAAATGGTACTTCAACTAATATATCTCCAATAGAATGAGAATGAATTAAAGCAATGTTGGTGTTGAATCATTAATGCTGTCTTGGCTGTCTTTTAGATATTCAGATTTCAGGCGAGAGAGTACTTTGCCCTGAGAAAGAAATACAATCTGTTTTGTTCAATTAGTAAAATATGCTAGGAATGTTCATTTTGGCATCACATTTCTTGATATTTGAATGAATCTAAGTTAACTTTAATAAAGGAGCAGTATTCAGCGGTTATATGGCAGTAAATACTACTGCCTTATTATATGCAAAGTTAAATGGACGAATAGTTGAAAAATAGTACGTTTCTCGCTCTCCCTACCAGTCTCTCTCCTCATATATTTACTGACATACATCACATATATTATATAGTTATATATCATCGTTGTGGATGCCGTCGTTGTCGAATAAGATATCCACTCGGTGGCGGATGTCTGCGCGTGTTGAGTTGAATGTGTGTTGGATTGCTTTAAACAAGCCAACGCACGTAAGATGGACCGAGACGGCTGGAAACTAGGTTTCATCCAAAAGTAATTAATCGACGGGTTTCTCCAGACTTACAGGAGTTGAACGCATAATATATAACCTGGAAACTTTGCAGCTAAGAGGTGTGGACTATTTAAGAGTTATCTATATTTGCCACAATCACAACACAGTATTGGGCTTACGAAACACCGATCTATTGTTTGGTTGCCCGGTATCTTATCAACACAAACATCCGTACTCATGTTTATTTTTGTTATAATCACACTGAGTTATGTATTATATTCATACATATATAAAATATTTGAGATACAGTTCTTCACTTATGTTATGTATTCATATACCACAGCCTAATAATCGAGTCCTGAATACACTAAGCCTGAAAAAAAGATCTGATGGTCAGAGCTGGAACACCTTTGATCATAGGTCCACTCGATCAGTGCTGGCGTGGTGAACAACAACCACCACCGCCAGCAGTCTGACCTTGAGTCATTTGTAATTTGAAATGGTGTTTCTGATTAGTGGTGAGACTAAACGACTCATCTACTAAACTGATCACCAAATGAACTAAAGAAGAAATATGGGAGGAGTTACGAGCTGAGTTTTAGACATCACCAGTAGCTATCATTAGACCGAGAGTTTTAGCGTTCATAGGATAATAGTTACTGGTAAATAAATACAATCAAACGGGGATATTATTATTTCTGCATAACAGTGTTATCGGTTCTATGATAATAGAACACTAGGTAGTGGACTTCATTGGAGATAATTTGCATATAGCTGATTTATATGTGACGGTTTATATTGGACCTTGTACATGTCGGTTGTATTGGTTCTCTGTAGGTGTGTAAAATATGTTGAATTTCTGTTGGGATGAAAGCATAGATCGCAAGTTGTATCATTATAAATATATACTTACAACTTTTCCAAGTTTGGTAATTGTTCAATAGCTTTTGGTATTTCAGATAGCCTGTTTTCGCTGAGTTTTCTGCCAGATAAGAAGAAAAACAAAAAACAAGTGTCCAGTTAAATAAAAAATATTTTGTTTGGACACAGGGAAAATATTTCCTTTAAAAAAAAAAAAAAGTAGACAGATAAGGAGTGAAAAGAAACACATTTTATTGCTTCTCACGACAACACAAAAAATAAATATAAATCGATAGCTTTTAAATCTTTGGCATAAAAATAGTAGTCAATGGCAACATTTGTTCAAATTGTAATAATAATTGCGCAGGCATTGCTTTATTGCAACAACTTGCAGTCATAAATATTAAGGATTCTTTTTAGAATACATTCGACAATATGTAAAAATATATTTTTAAAAAATGTAGAAACACTGAAAACAAAACTGAGTTTATAAACGAACATCGTAAAATATACGATCGAATATTTGATTTCTACATGATGAAATTTGATATACAGAATATTGTTACACGAGAAAAATAAATGTCGCTACTGAATAGTTTTCAATGGAAAGAACATTGATTTGTTTTCCGTCAAAGGTGAGTATTCAGTCCCTCAATGTTTAAGCTATTGCAGTGTTCATCAAAATTCACCAGTGATTTGTATAACATTTATTCATCTATTGCCTATAAAAATGCTGTTACTTCCTTGTATCTAAAATAATTCGCATATTACTTTTAAATAAAATATTATCGTATCCAGAAAGAAAACAATATTTTTCATTTGGAATGTTCCTTTTTTATATTCTAATGAAAAATACATTATAAATTTAAATCAATAAATCATTCAAATTTATCGAAATAAAAAAGAATGAGGATTCCATTATTTAATATATAATATATTGTACAGCTGGTGTCTATACGGACAGATACATAGTAGAGTTCTGTAAATAGTATCACATTTTTTTGCAAGTTAAACTAGCGGGAGAATCTCGCAGCTTACCACATGGGCACAGGCAGGCTATATTTCCAATAATTTCGCTTCACAACCACGTGGTTCTGGATTCGATTTCACTACCAGGCAACTCGGGCAAGTGTCTTCTTCTATAGTTTCAGGGTGACCAATAACTTGTGAGTGGAATTTCGTAGACGTAAATTATGCAGGATATATATATATATATATATATGTATGTGTATCCGTGTCTTGTGTTTATGTTTACACCGGTCTAAAAACTGGTGTAGCTTGTTGTGTACGTTTATCTCGCATAACCTAGCGGTTCGAGAAATAGAGATCGACAAAATACGTACCAGACTTAAATAAGTACTGGAATCGACATGATCAACTAAACCCTTTAAGGCGGTGCCCCAGCATGGCTGCCGTCCAATTACTCAAACCAGTAAAAGTAAAAAGGAAAAATGTCTCTCAGTGAATTTCGATAATATCCTCACCATCACCGAAAGTCGTGCAAAAGTAAACAATGACTTACAGCAATGTTTCTCAAAGTGGGTTCTGAGGAACCCAAGGGTTCAGCAAATATATTCTGTGGTATCTTTTAATAAAATTTAATATAATTATATTTTATTTAAAAAAATAGTATTCTCTCTCTAAAATAATTTTTACTTCATTTAATGTCTTATTCAAATTAGGGTGGCGGTGGTTGTCCGTAAAATATAGGCATGAGTTCCACGATTTTTTGAAAATTGTATTAGGGTTCTGTGACAAAATAACTTTAAGAATCACTGACTTAGAGGAACTTCAAAACCAGCAAAACATGCTGATTGAATTTACAAGCATTCTTGCGAGAATTGTGGAAAGACAAAGAAATTGCAAAGACAAAGTTTTCGACGATGTGATAAAGCTGAGAATTATGATTACTTAAATTAGAAGGAAACCCATTTTCAGGGAAGGGTTATAGTCGATTGAATCGATTCTGCTACGTGGCTGGTACCTATTATATTAACCCAACAGTGGTGAAAGGCAGAGTTACTCCTGACAGGAAATTAAATACTGCAAGCCATTTTAGTCTGCCACTTTATCGTTTTTACCACACTACCGTTTTCAATAGTGCTAACATATGTAATGATAATTCTAAATAGGGAGAGCATTTGATGAAGCTTATGTTATAATAATTGCAAAGCAGTATGTATATATAGAAGTCAGCTGCAAACAAAAAAGAAAAGCTTATGATCACATACAACCGTGTCTTTCCATTCATTATATGAGAATCTTCTTCACAATATCATGGTTATTGTATTTTTGACCAGGTGTGAATGTATGCAATATATAAGGGATGTTGAAACTAGCGCTGCAGAGCAAGAGGTGAGCTTCCGGTAAGCTGAGCCATTGATACGGTTTCACTCAACGGATGCAAAGAAAAGCATCCCTTTTCTACCTCTTATAAGATGAGCCAACGCGGAAGCCTCTATGTGGTCACTCAACCTGGTAGAAATAGTAGCTAAATCTTCCACAAATCGCACCCTGCAATCTTAGAACAAGATGCGTTGGATGATGGGGTCCTGGTTCCCTCCACAAAGGAAAAAGACAGGATGAACAGTACTGGAGTGTTTTTTTTTATCATAGGTCTGCTCGATCAGGGTTGACTTGAAGCTAAACAACAACAACAAATGCAATTTCTCGAGCTAATGAGAGAACCTCTATGTGGGCCAACGGCCAAGGAAAAAACATTTATAAGCAAGGAATATTTGATATGTTCACAAGGATTAAGTTGCTTGAAATAGCTATTTCAAGGAATAGTTAGGAATCTCGAAACCAGTTTGCTGACTCGGGTTCACTAGGTGTTTCAAACTAAAATATATGGTGTTTGATAAATGTTATTTTCATGTAGACTCATTGAACGCATTAACAGAAGTCAACATTATTAAATTATTAATGTGAAAGAGTAAGGTGCACGAATAAACTCCAGTTATGTTATTACTAGAGTGAGAGAGGAAGATCTATGAATAAAGAGTACCACTTGAAAATGTTGGCATGTTGCAATAAATGTCTTAGTCATAAGAGAAATTTGAACATAATTCGTCAATTTTGCCATGATAGAGTAGATCTATGATCAAAGGGCTTCCGTCCGTGGCTATCTCATCTTAGTGTATCTAAGACTATATTATCGAGTGTGTCCTTCGTTTAAGACAGTAAGGTGTGAGTTGAGGGAGGTATCGTAAGTTGCACCCAAGACCTATAGTAATTTTTTATGACTAGGCAAACTGAACCATTTGGAAGTGAAGTGTAATATACCTCAAGGTCATTAATAGAATGTGCACTGAGACTTTTCAGTCAACAGTCGAATATTGTATCAACTCGGGCAAGCTCTGGATCTCTTATTAAAAAACCAAACAATGTATTTGTATTTCTGATGTATTTCTTGAAATATATGTTCTTATTTAGTTTATTTAATTTATTTTTCTTTCTCTACCTACAATTATAACACCTATTATTTTCTTCACCTAAATATGAATATTTATTAAGGGTGGGTACTTTCTCCCTCTCTCTCTTCCTTTCTTCTCTCAGTGGGGGCACTTTATAGCATTGTACAGTTAAGCAGAATCAGAATTTAATGATTACAAGGATCAGACTAACTGTTCATGACTCGGAGCGGAGACAATAGGGAAATGGTTGGATGTAAACTGTATAAAAGGTGGGAGTGGTAGTAGTATCAGCAACAGTAGAAGTAGTATCAGTAGCAGTAGTATTTGCAGTAGTAGTAGTAGTAGTAGTTGTAGTATATATATTATCTAAATATAAAAATTCTAAAAATAAAATTAAAAAAAGTTTTATTTTAATAATAAAAAAATTTTTTTTTTAAATAATTAAATGAGTAAATAAAAGAATATAAATAGGGTGGTAAGTGCTAGTAGGGATAAACATAAAAAAAAATAATAGTAAAAAATAAAGGTTACGGAAGGGTGGAGAACTGGGCACCTCTTGTGTAAGGTGTATTGCGACTAAAATTTTGACACCAAATAATAAATGATTAAGTGAAGTTTACAGTTTTGTGTGTTTTTGAATGGCTATAATGAGTCTTCCACGCTGTAATTGCTTTAGTTTCAACACACTGTCTGTGATCAAATCACTTGCCAGACAAGTACAACTCCGAAATATATATATATATATATATAAGTCTGAACGAGGTATCCAACCGAAACTTCGAAGTAACTGCCACGTTTTCTTCGCGAACAGAAATAAAATACATACTCTACTAAATAGTTTTGAGCGCTTTTTCAGTTATTGTTTGACCTGTTCTATGTACTTTGTACATATGAAGATGGCTGTGTGGTTAAGGAGTTCGCTTCGCAACCACATGGTTTCGGGTTCATCCCACTGCGTGGCACCTTGGGTA
>JAOPJM010161638.1:0-20362 GCA_027124095.1 Muusoctopus leioderma
CACGTTTTTATCTATTTATATTGTTTAATGGTTACTAGATATTAGCTTACATTAGCAGGATTTTTTGATTTTCATTTCATTTCATTTGATTTAAGTAGTATTTCTGTTGGCTTGTGTGGTTGGTAATATTGTATAGTGATGGTTAGTTTGTTGTTATTAGTATGTTTGGTATAGAATTTTTTTATTATTATTATTATTATTATTATTATTATTTTTTTTTTTTCCTGTTATTCCCAAGCAGCGTTCAAATATATTTTTGCCGCTATTGACACCGTCGGATTGAATGGTACTGCTCGGGTGTCGAAACCATTGTGATTTCCGATTAGCAGCTGACGATGGGATGTCTATCTTTATTTGTGATTGTTTATTTGTATATGTTTATTGGTGTGTGTTTTCGTACCTTCTGTTGTACCCTGAGTTCTTGTCATTTCAACATCGTCCTTTATAGTGGTCCTGGTTCTTGTATGGTTCTACGGTTGTCGTGGATGGGTCTAGTCGTGTTGTTAGCCTGCTTCTTAGCCATCTGATTAGCGGGGTAATAGTGTTGGGTAATTGGGGGTTATCGGAGATTGGTCGGGGCGAGTTTTAGTCTGCTTCTTAGCCATTTGTTTGGCGGAGTAATTAGCGATAGGTTACAGGGTCGTCTAAGTCCTGTTTCTAGTGTTTTAATGAATGTCAATTCTGGGATTTAGCTTAGTTGGATTTTTACGAATAATGTTTCTAGCATTTTAATGAGTGTGAATTTTTGGATTTAGTGTACTTGAATTTTTATGAATAATGTTAGCTAGTATTTAGTTCTGGTCGATTTGTGACATATATTATAAGTGTGTGTATATGTGTGTATGTATTTATGTATGTATATATGTGTATGTATGTATATATATATATGTATGTATATATGTATATGTATATATATATATATCATCATCATCATTTTACGTTTGTTTTCCATGCTGGCATGGGTTGGACGGGTGATTTTGGCGCGCGTCGATTCCTCATTTGAGTCACCACTCTCCTAGACAGGTCAGCGGCTCACGTCTCGCTTGTATGTTTCATTTGGCATGGTTTCTATGGCTGGATGCCCTTCCTATCACCAACCACTATATATATTTATATATATATGTATATGTATATATTATGTGTTGTGTGTGTGTGTATATATATATGTGTGTGTGAGTGTGTTTATATTCTATGTGTGTGTATATATGTATCTGTGTGTATGGATTTATGTATGTATGTATATATGTGTATGCGTATGTATGTATGTATATATATTTTTGTGTGTGTGTGTGTGTGTGCATATGTGTATATGTGTGTGTGTATATATATGTATATTGTCTGAGGGTCAGAGGCATGAAACTTTGAGTCACGAAATTGTGAAGTGTCGGCTTTACAGAAGCCAAGTGTTTGCAACCTTGGCTTCTGTAATATTAAGTGCTTGGGGTATAGAAGTCTTTCTGAATAGAACAACAGTTTATCACAACTAACATTCTCAGTAGATACAGCCATGTAGATTACTCTACATGCAGGTTATTAATCAACAAAAGAGAAACATGGTAATCACTTTCTTTTAGGTTTACTTTGTATGAAATTGAATAAGTATTATTTTTTCATGTAATATTAGGACTATAAAGTGAAGTCGTCTTGGCAGCATAGACATTCTACAATGACGCCGTTGTTTTTTGATGCCCTGCCATCATCTTATATGGAGGTGGATGATAGCAATACAGAAAGTGTGGCAACTGATGATCTTAGGGCTACATATGATGGTAATCAAGAGTTTACACCGACTCAAGGTAATGTATTATTTCCTTGTGTGATTTTTGCTTTTAACATCGTATTTAATTTCTCTTCTCCATGTTAGTATTTTGTAAACATTTAGCATTAATTAACCTTTGGCATTTGTTTTAGTAGATTGTCTTTAAATTATTTGGGAAATAAGTAAAAATTATCTAAATACATGTGTGTTTTTGTGTGTGTGTGTGAACATGTGCACATGGACACAATCATGTAGGCATGCTCACATACACACACACACACAATCATTCACTCACAAGTTAGCAATCATTAGGCGGAGAATTGGCAGAGCCGTTAGAGAGTCAGATAGAATACCTAGCGGTATTTGTTCTGCCTCACTGTACTCTAAGCTCAAATCCCACTGAGGTCAACTTTGCCTTTCTTTCCTGATTAATGGATAAAAAAAAGAATCATACCCACAGCTATTTTGATGTTCATTTCTATTAAAAATAGGCTGAAATACAAAAAAATGCCCTTTATTTTATTTGGTTCTTGAGGTACTTACTTAAGATTTAATCTTCATGTAGTGTGTCCAGGACAAGCCAGTTTAGCAAGGCCCATCTCTTTTCAAGTGTCACTCGTGAGACCATTTGAACTCAGCACTGCATGCTGCTAATGAAACATTAAATACTTAGACATTGATTTTGCTACTACAACAGTGACTTGTGCTTGACCCATTCAATTTACTTTCCTGTACTCCTCCCTGGCTCTATCTCACCTCACTCCATAACCCCTCACTTTAAGCAATTCTTCTTCTTTAGAACTCCATCCAGCTGTATTTCACTTCCCATTCATGCTTTCTTTCCAACTATTAATTTGAACAATTGAAATTGAACTTTGACCACTGACATTTCATTCAGTTATATCTATATCCAAATCAAGGATAGTCTAGAAAAAGATTATAGGCACCTCCTCAGACTAAGTAAAAAATAAGAAACAGCATATTGCTTGGGTGGCGAATTGGCAGAATTGTTAGAATGTCAGACAGAATGCCTTGCAGTATTTGTTCTGGCTCACTGCACTCTGAGTTCAAATCCTGCCACGGTCAACTTTGCCTTTCATCCTTTCGGGGTAGATAAATAAAGTACCAGTCTAGGGCAGTGGACTGGCGGAATCAGTAGAGCGTGGTATTTATTCCAGCTCTTTGTGTTCTGTGTTTAAATCCCACTGTGGCCTAATTAGGTGGTAGATTTAATCCGTCGCCTGGTTTAACACCACCACCTGGCCCTTGGGTGCCTTTACTGGAGTTCACTCTGTTGCAGGCATTCCGGCCAGGTCTCCGGTCTGACAATACCGTCCTTCCTCCCTCCCACCAGTCTCAGAGGCCTTGAAAAATGGGTGATGGGCCCTGCCTTCCCTCCTAACTAAGCAGTAAAAAAAAAATTATTCTCTTTTGAAATATTCCATTTTATTACAAATAATTTATACTTTTTTAATCTTGTATCTCTTTTTGTTTTGTGTCTTTCTTAATTAGATGCCCCTTTTGATTGGCTGACACAAAGTAGCCTCTCTTTTTCCATGGAGCCAGACAGTTTGAATTCCAATGTTGCAAGTTCTTTGTTAACGGTATCCAGTAAAACTAAAGCTGTATCTCAAGTGTATCCTAGTAGGAAGAGACCAGGTCCAGATTTTGGACTGAAAAAGCTTAGTGCCATCAAAGATAGTCAAGAGGATCTTTTGAAAGAAGATAGCCAGAGTACTGGTAAGTTTTATGTGTTATCTTACTTTTATTATTTTTCATATAAATGAGGACGGTGGATTGGCAGAATCACTAAAGCATCAAACAAAATGACTTGCAGTATTTAGTTATCACCCTTTATGTTCTGAGTTAAAATCCCGTTGAGGTCAACTTTGCCTTTCATTCTTTTGGGGTTGATAAAAGCAGTGGAAGTTGATATAATTGACTATTCCATCCCTCAAAATGTGTGGCCGTGTGCCTATCTTAGAAATCATTATTATTATTCATATAATGTTTGTGACATATGTTCAGAATTCCAGTCATTTAGCTGAGTATTATTACTGTCGTCGTCGTCATCATCATCATCCTTTTACAACTGTAAGCTACATTGGTAATATTTCATTTTGGTATCATCTAATATGTAGACATTTATAAACAACCATTTGTAACAAATATGTAATATTGCCAATAGGGCAGATTCTTAGAAATGTAAGAAGTTGATATTTATTCTTGAACATATTTTTAACAATTTCTTTCCTAAACATTGACTTTCTTTCTGCAAACATACTCCCAAATATATTCATCACAACATTATTATTTATTTTTTTTCTGTCTTTACATATTGTAATTAATTAAATATAAACATATAGACGCAGACATGTCTGTGTGGTTAAGAAGTTTGCTTCATAACTGCATGGTCCTGGGTTCTCTCCCACTGCATAGCATCTTGGGCAAGTTTCATCTACAATAGCCTGGGCCAACCAATGCCTTGTGAGTGAAATTGGTAAACAGAAACTAGAAGAATATTTCCCAGGAAATAAAAGCACGCATTGAGTGCCCAATTTGTTGAATGGGAATCATGTTAATTCTGCATAAATTTATTGTTTAAAACACGATGTTTATATTATTTCTAACAGAGTTGCATGGTTATTTTTTTACTTCTTAAAACTTCACTTGCGTTTCAATAACCCACTATGAAAGGAAATAACATAAAGGCGTTCCAGCTGTGACAATCCAGTCAATGTATTTTTAATACATATTCAATATTCAATATATATAAAATGTATATCAATATACAATATATTTAAAATATAGCAGAGTTGTGCTATAAGCACCCCGCCCTAAATTTTTTATTTTTTACTTTTTACATATAGAAAATTTCTTCGGATTTCTATGAATTAAACGTTGAAGTTTACGATCCTGCAAAATTAGTTTCACAAACTCAATTTTTCACCCCACCCCTACTCTACTCTGTTTAACGCTAACTCTATCCCTAAATCCTGATGATAAGTCCTAACTCATAGCCCTAACCCTAAACCTCTAAACTGTAACCCTAAACCCTAATCCTGAACCCTAACATTAAACCCATTTTTCTTTTTGCGGAATCATAATCTCCTGTTTTCCTAATTCAGGAAACGTTTGAGCAAAAAAGTTAAAAATGTAGAAGTTATGGCTGGCAAAAAATGAAAAAATTAACTTTAAAAACTTTTTTTTTTTAATTGTCAAGAAATTTCCTGAAAAGAAAATAGAAAATGAAAAAGTTACTGAGGTGGATGGTTATTGCACAACTCCGCCATAATATATTAATCATCATCATCATCATCATCCTTGTTTTACGTCCGTTTTCCATGCTGGCATGGGTTGGATGGGTGATTTCGGCCCGAGTCGATATGAAATATATATTATTTAGTATGAAATACTAAACGAAATATATAGCATAGTCACAGGCATGGCTGTGTAGTTAAGATAGCTTTGTCATGTGAGTGGAATTTGTGAGAGGGAAACTGTGTGGAAGCCCATCGTATATATGTTCAGAAGGCCCCATAGAAGTAGTTGATAGCTTCAGTTACCTAGGTGACCTAATCAGCAGTGGTGGAGGGTGCTCTGAAAGTATAGTAGCCAGAATAAGAATAGGGTTAAAAAAGTTCAAGGAGCTGTTATCCCTGCTGGCAACAAAGGGATTCTCTCTGACCAAAGGGTAGATTGTATGATGCATGTGTACAAAGTGCGATGTTGCATGGTAGTGAGACTTTGGCATTGAATGCAGAGAATGTGCAAAGGTTGGAAAGAAATTAAGCAAGTATGCTCCGCTGGATGTGTAATGTTAATGTACATGAACGACGAGGCACAGATGAGTTGAGAGAAAAACTGGGCATAAGAGGAATTATTTGTAGTGTGCAAGAGAGAAGATTGTGTTGGTACGGACATGTAATACATATGGGTGATGACAGATGGGTGAAGAAGTGCCAAGTGATCCAAGTGGAAGGAAGGCATGGAAGAGGTAAACCAAGGAAGACATGGGCAGAGGTGGTGGAAGGAGATCTCAGGATGCTGAATCTTAGGAAGGAGTTGACATAAGGGGGATGTGAGGGACAACCATTTCCATCACCATCATCAGTCTAAAACAAAAATAAAACGTCCCTGAAAATTATTTCTAAACTTATTTGACTATTTCAACAAAATTAGATAAAATAGACAAAAACTAATTGCTGATATCCAAAATCGCCTCCACAGCACTGTACCTTTTGACACCACATCTGTAAACATTGACTGTTTTATGTATCAAATAAAAAACATTTCAAAATTAAACAATTTTTAACGAGCATAATATAAAAAAATAGGCTTTAGTGACTTATTGAAAATGATTGAAAAACTCAAAATTAAATAAGGAATCAGCAACATCGTCTTTAGATGCAGATTGTGCTGGTGAAAAAAATAATTTCGTTACGTGACATTTTAATGACTGTATTTTCCAAGTATTAATATCTGAGGTAAAAAAAATTAAAAAACGCACGAGAAATAAAATGTAATGATTGTAATAAAATAATGAATACTATAGGAAAATGCATGTTATGAAAATGAAAGCAGCACCGGCGGGAGGGGGGGCAAACAAGGGAGAGAAACCATGTTTAGAGTTGCTTCCCTTTCTAATAGCGCCATTTTTACACGACGTCTTTGTCCAGATCTTCTGTCTCTGCTACAGGTTTCTTCCTCTGAACTGACTCAGCTTTCTACTGATTATATGTCTTCTCGGTAATATATTTGTGCTCTGTTTTTATTTCCAAATATAAATCATTCATTTATTTTAATTTGTGACATCAACGTGTTACTGTAAAAGATGTTTCCTTTTTTTTACGAAGCTACATTTGTCATCTACCTTCGTCTAATGACGGAGCCTCCTCTCAAATAGTCGCTCGACCTGCTAGAGACAACAGCTATATCTACAACAAATCATATCCTACTGTCTTTTTTTTTAAAAAATAAGTTCACCATAGACAATGTAATCCTTGATATACAAAAAGACGGGATGGTCACAAATGGAATGTCTGTCTGATCAAGCCTGACCTGGTGCAAAATAACAAACAATAACAACTAAAATTCTTTCTGACTTTCCTTTTTATTCTATCAACTTTCCGAAATTAGTTTCTGATTTTTGTTGTAATTATTACGATTCAATATCACTGACTAGAGATGTCCAGTAAATATTATTTTGCTTATTAATAAGTTCAAGAAATGAAAAACATATGTTATTGTTTCCTGACTTGACTGATCAATTACTCGGTATAGTCATCCAAAGTGTGCTATATATATAAATATATATTATATATAATATATATGTGTGTGTTTGTATGTATGTATATAATCAATGATAGTCTGTATGTAGTTGATAGGGAAACATGTATCGAAGTATCTCTTTTTACTCATTACTCATCTGCTCTACATTGATCCACATTAAATATTTTCAATTGGTGTTTGTTTCTGCTTCGTAGTTGCATTATGTACAAATATAACTATATATATATATGTATGTATGTGTGTGTGGCTCATAGTCATCATTTTTACGTCCGTTTCCCTATACTTGCATGGTTTGGATGGGTTTTCCCCAATACAGCATCTCACCACTTGTTGCAGTCACTTGTCATCTCCTTCGTGATGTTCAGCATCCTGAGATCAGCTTTCACCACTTCCATGATTTCTGCAGCTTTCTTCCACTTGGATCTCTTGCCACTTATTTGCCTGTCATCCACACACAAACACACACACACACTCTCTCTCACACACTCACACACACACACACACACTCTCTCACACACACAGGCGTGTGTGTATGTATTTATTTCTATTCTTCTTTACCTGCAAATGTGAGACTGAGTCAATTGAGTACCAGGCACTGGTACCCAATTGTGTCGTGTATTTGGCCAAGTCCACCGAGATATACGTTGTTTCGCCCCAGGTTAGTTCAGATGTTCTAGCCATAACCACTCTGTCTTTTGTCCATTCGTAGAGCAGTCTCTAAGAATTGGGTGCATTGCCGACTGCCGAAGAGCTGAGTAAAACCATTGACATTTTACCCATCGGTAAGGCATCAGGATTGGATGGCATTCAACTAGAGGCCATCGGGTGCACAAAGGCTGTCCTGTTAAAACACCTATGCAAACTACTGTGCCAGTGCTGGAAAGAGGAGCAGTGCCACAGGACATGAGAGACTGCAATATTGTTACCCTGTATAAGAACAAAGGGGAGAGAAGTGACTGTAACAACTACAAGGGAATCTCTTTGTTGAGCATCGTTGGGAAGGTCTTTGCCTGTGTGGTCTGAACAGACTGCATAAAATTGCGGATAAGGTATACCCTGTGTCTCAGTGTGGTTTCAGGTCAAAGCGCTCCACAATCAACATGATCTCCCTTCGACAACTACAAGAGAAATGCAAAGAATAAAGACAACCATTGTACGTTGCTTTCATTGACATCACAAAAACCTTTGAACTTTTGAGTAGAGACGGCCTGTTGAAAATCCTCTCCAGGATTGGTTGTCCCCTGAGGCTCCTTGAGGTAGTTCAGTTATTTTGCACAGACATGAAGGGCGTCATTCAGTTTGAAGGCTCTACTTTGGAAGCCTTCAGCATCCACAGTGGTGTGAAACAGGGCTGTGTGCTTGGCTCCACCCTGTTTGACATCTTCGCTGTCATGGTGAAACACGCCTTTGGGGCATCAACTGATGGTGTTTCCCTTCACACAAGATCAGAGGGGAAGCTGCTCAGTATGTCCCAACTTAGGGAAAAAAACCAAAGTACGCGAAGTACTCATCAAGGATATGTTGTATGCAGACAACGCAGCACTGAGGAGCAACTGCAATGCCTTATGGGCAACTTCTCAAGAGCCACCAGGACTTTAGCTTGACCACCATCAGTCTGAAGAAGACCAAAGTATTGGGTCAAGGCATTGAGAATGCCCCTACCATTACTATCAACAATTGCGAGCTGGAGGTAGTCCACGAGTTGACATACCTTGGCCCCACTATCATGAACAACCTCTCTCTAGAGTCTGAGACCAAAAGACATATCAGAAGAGCATCCTCAATACTAACCAGACTGTCAAACAGAGTCTTGGGAGAATAGCAAGCTAATGATGCACACTAAGGTTGTAGTCTACAGAGCTTGCGTCCTCAGCACACTGCTTTATGGCAGTGAGATCTGGAGTGTCTACTCCAGACAAGAGTGGCATCTCAATGTCTTCCACCTTTGCATCCTGGATGTGGACCGATCGAGTCATCAACATTGAGGAACTGGGCTGCACCCAGACACCCAACCTCCTCATTCTGCTCCAACAACAACGTCTCCACTGGCTGGGTCACATACACTGCATATCAGATGGGAGGATCCCAAAAGACTTGCTGTATGGGGAGCTAGCATTCAGCAAGAGAACACAAGGCTGACCCCATCTTTGTTTCAAAGATGTCTGCAAGAGAGACATGAAGTCACTAAACATGAACATTAAAAGGTCTGAGGACATTGCAAGTGATCGCACCCACTAGAGGCTGGAATTAGGTAGGAGTTTAAAAATACAGGTGGAGAAGCAGAGGCTTGCTGCTGAAGAAAAGGGCACTCAATGAAAAAACAGCACCATGACAAGACTGGCAGATGCTATCTTCAAATGCAGTCATTGCAGCTGGGACTGTCACTCTCATGTGGGCCTCTACAGCCACAGCAGATGCTGGTCTGTCAACAAGACCTTTCAGACACAGATCCATGGTCTCGTAAGACTAATGGTAGCTGATGATGAGTGTATTCAAGACTGCATTATCCAATGTGTCCTATTTTAATGGTGTGATATGAGGGAGATTTGGCTGCTATTTCTAGCAGATTGAGCAACTGCATAGAGCCTCCTCCCTTATTGACTTGCCTAGATTTAAGTTGTTTAGACCCAGGTAAAGCCTGATGGAGCAAATGTATAATCAAAAGCATTCCAGCCATGACTATCCCACTTTTATTCGGACATATTGTATCTAGGATTACATTATCCACTGTGTCCTTTAAACAGTGTATCTAGGACTACATTACCCAATGTCTCCTTCCTTTTTAAGACGGTAGAGTGTTATTTGATTGTGATTTGGCTACTATTTCTAGCAGCTGAAGCTATCATGTGGAGTCTTCCTCATTGGCTTGCCTAGATAGGTACTGCAGGTGGTACCACCCACCACTATAAGTAGTGGCAGCACTGTTGTCTTGCAGTTTTTCCTGCAAATAATGCATCCTGTGCTAGAGCAGTGTTCTATCCAGTGGATGTTAGATGGCCAAATTTTTAAAGTATTGAATCAGCTGCTCCTAAAGTCTCCAGTTCAAATCCAATGTTACCATTTCATTGTGTTCTGGAGCAGAGCATTGGATTTGGACTTTGGTTCTGATATCAGGCTGCATGTGATGGTTGTTGATGTACAGCTTAATTCACATTAACTTATTTGCAGTAGGTAAATTTCTCATCTCTCATTCTGCTTCCGCATTCCTTATGAGAAATCACAAAACAACATGAAATGCACTAGTTAAATTCAACAGATAGATCTATCTGTAACAAAAAGCCAAAATGTTATCACTCACTTTAAACAATATTAACCATTTTGCTTCCTCGTGCCAATACAAAGACATTGTGAGGAAAATGTTTCTTTTAGATGCCACTCCTAGTATCAACCTTACAACTATGAAGTCAAAGTGGTGCCTATTTTAAGAATGACTGCAGTGACTAGACTGGGAAGCCTTGTCTAAAAGCTTTACTCATTATCAGTCAACTTTTATGACAGTTGTACAACACTTTAAACTCTTAGTTACCAATTATACTAATGATTTCTAACATTAAAATGACAACTGATATGGTTTTACATATAAGGCATTAAGGTTGTTGGTATATATATTCAACTACAGGTGTTTTTTACTGTATTTCTAGACAAGGCACTTAATTCTTCTGGCTTCAGGTTTTACCTAGCCAGAGAAAAATTCCAGGCTTCTCTTGAAATGTTTACTCTTCTATTGACTAGTGTCATATTAAGATTTGAGGTTTTTAACTCATCTGCTTAGGTGCCAGTCCTGTAATGAACAACATTCTGAATAAAATTACCATTAACTATAAAGATTTAAAATCCTTAGCATTAGCTTTTTAACATTTATATTTATTTTCTATTTTTCAGTTGCGGAAAATAGTTGGAACTAAGGAGTTTCTTAACTGAGTAGTGCTATAACACACATTCCAGGGCTTCTGGTTTTACACACATCACAGTTGTTACAGTGTATGTTAACTCCTGTTGGAATCTAAGGTAGATTCTGGGGAAAATGTTACCAAAGATGTCTGTAGAGAAGAAGCTGGTCAACAGATTGTCTTCCTTGATTCCAGCATTTACGGACGTTTTTGATGAAGAGACTTTTTATATATTCTTCATCTTCTTAGTGGTCCTCGCTATTGCCAGTGTCTTTGTCCTGTCTCGCTATATTACCATAAAAGATGCTGGTCATGTTGAATAGGATGCTATTTTGGTACTGAGAGAAAAAAATGGGTTGAGGATGGAGGGGTCAGGGTTTTTGTGATTTTTTTTCTCTTCCCTTTTTTGTTTTTCCTACTTAGCATTTCTCAGTACTAAACTTGAACATGACCTTTGTTAAGACCCTTGAAAATATATTATTGTTCCCTCCCTCTCTTCATCCCTCCCACCCACTACATCCCAGCACCATTTTTTTATCTATATTATTTCGTTTTTAAAGTTTTCTCACTCACTGCCGATAATTTATGTATTACCATTTTGATTTGATGCAAATGTCAAACAAACACAAAAAAAAAAAAAAAAATGTGAGACCCTACTTCAATCATTTGACTCAGTTTCACACTTAGTGACCCAGTCCATCCGTCTCCAAAACCAGTATCAACCTAGTTGTACCACATCATGAAATTTTAAAACAAAATCTTCTGATTTTTTACTAGTGTCATCTGTCCAGCCCATCATCATCATCCCTAAAGTACCAATACCAAAGTGATTGCTTCCATCATTATCATCATCATCATTTTACATCCGTTTTTTTCCACCTTATCAAATAATAATTCAAGAAGGTGAGGAGACGAGGGTGAAATAAAGAATGATTAATTTTATTCTGTATTCTAATCAGTGGCAGATCTACTATGAAACTAATGAAGCTTAAGCTACGGGGGCCCCCAATCTTGGAGGGGCCCCAGAAGCAACTTTTTTTAATGAGTTACCCTATTGTCACTGGTTGCGAAGGGGTCCCCATAACAATTCAAGCTTCAGGACCCAAAAAATGTAAGTCAACCACTGATTCTAATTTATCTTCAAACCTTGCAACCTTTATCAATAAGGTTGTCTATTGTGACACCCTTATAATTTATTATAAGGTTGTCACAATTTATTTAAATCTAAATTATTGGAAATTTATTTAAAATTTAATCACTGTATTTATAAGTCTATAAAGCACTTTTTTTTTTAAATATAAAAGTGTACTCCAAAATTTTATTGACACATTTGATATGCCAGGCCATAAATTATGATAATTTGTAGTTGAAAATTGTTTTTTTTTTCTCTTTCAAAGTACATCCTTGGAAATATCAGTGTGTCTTATACCATGGTGCATCTTATACACTGACAAATTGGGTGTTGTGGTTTTGTTTGCTTCTTAAATACAGTAAACTATACATCCATACACACACATATATATGCATGTATGTATATATATATATTGAATAATAAGATACAGAAGACAGAATTATGCAACATATCTGTTTTATATCGTCGAAACAGCTGTAATATTATGCAAATATGACATAATATCATACACTATTCTGTCTTCTGTATCTTATTATTCAATATATATATATATATGTATATCCACTTCCCCACCTATCTAAAATAGTCCTTCAAAATATAACAGCTAAAATTCTATTTATTTATATTTATTGTGGGTTATTTAAAAATTACACATTTTTTTCCTCTGGCTGTGTCTTTTACAAAGCTCAGAATTATATTTATATTTATTGTGGGTTATTTAAAAATTAAACATTTTTCTTTCTCATATTTATCTGGCTGTGTCTTTTACAAAGCTCAGAATTATATTCATATTTATTGTGGGTTATTTAAAAATTATACTTTTTTTTCCTGATATTTATATCTGGCTGTCTTTTACAAAGCTCAGAATTATATTATAT
Source organism: Muusoctopus leioderma (assembly GCA_027124095.1). Taxonomy (NCBI): domain Eukaryota; kingdom Metazoa; phylum Mollusca; class Cephalopoda; order Octopoda; family Octopodidae; genus Muusoctopus; species Muusoctopus leioderma. Next base: position 12,952 of record JAOPJM010161638.1, read on the forward strand.
ATCGTATTTTTATTTTTATTTTCCAAACGTTTTCTCTCTTTGCCTTTTTTTTTTTTTTTGGTTTGAAAGCAGGGGCCTTCATAGACCCTCCAAGACTGCTGAGATTGATGTGATTAATGTTCCTCTTGAATAATGCCGCCCATTATTCATTTATTTATTTTCCTTCTCCAGTTGTTATTGTTATTTAGCCCCAAGTTGGCTCTGAATGAGCAGACCTCTGCTCAAAGGCATTCCAGCCGTGACCATCCCATCTTTTTTCCCTGACTACAATATCCAATGTGTCCTTTTTTTAAAGACAGTTGGGTGAAATTTGAAGGAGGTTTGGGTGCTATTTCTAGCAAGTTGAGCAACCATGTAGAAGCTCCCTCGTTTGTTCCAGTTGCTATTGTTGTGTAGCCCCAGGTCAGCCCAGGTAAGCCCCGATCAAGCAGTCCTACAGCATGCAGGTAGTCGGCCAAATAATGAGGTGCAACCCTAACAAAAAAGCCTCTATGCTATCACCTGACCAGCAAGAAATTGTAACCAAATCTTCCTCAAATACTACCCTGCCATCTTCAAAAGGGTTAATTATACAGGATAAACTAATACTGAATATAATATGTCAGGAAAGAAGATTCGATGGTCATGACTAGAATGCCAGTTGAACGATAAATTCTCATTTACATTTTCTCCCCTAGATAATAATCAGAGAAAAGTCAAAATTTATATAAATAATTTTATTTATTATATAATGTTTTGGTTTTTTTTAGCTATAAAGAAAATTCCTGTAATGGAATGAGATGAAATGACTAAGTAGATAAAATATTGTACTCCTAGATTATGGATCATAATTTTAGGCTTGATTGTTTTCTGCCTGTAGCTTATAACAGCAAAGTTTTCAGTTGAATAGTAAGAAAACTATTTACATTATGACAATTTTTAATGATTTCCCTAGAAATGAAAGCATTCTGCAGCAATTTCTAAGTTGAGTCTTTACAAACGTTAATTACTTTCAAATCAGACTGTTACAATTTAATTTTGATATTATCAAGTAAAATCAACAATTCATTTAATATTTTTTTAATTTTATTTTCAGCTGTTTATTAGACCAGTGGTGGTTAGGGTTGTTAAGGCAAAGACTGTTACCATAGCAATAGTACAAATATATGGTAATAGTATGAGTACTAAAACGACGATGAGTTAGCAGATATGGTAGAGTGTCACACTAAATACTTTACAGTATTTAGATTCATTCCTTTATGTTCTGTGTATAAATCCTACCAGCTTGGGTTAGCTTTATTTTTCATCCCTCTAGATTGATAAAATACTTGGGTCTTTTCAACTGTACTCTCTAACTAAAGTCAAAATAAACCATTATATATGCCAGAGCATGTGGAAGAGAAAAAAGTTGTGTTTTAAAGTCTAGATACCATTTTTATTTCCAGTTAAAGTAATTAATAATATAGCTATCTTTATTGAGTAAGATGTTGAAAAAGCAGATCAGGCTGGTCCTGTCTGTTTATTTTGGCTCCTTTGTAAACAGATGTTAACCCTGTTTTCATGTATGATGAAAAGAATAAAAAGATATTTATTACAAAAATTCTGCTGGAATCAGGTTTACCTTTCATCTTGTTGGATTTGCAAAATTAGACACGAATAAGATATTTTAGTTTCTTCAATCAACTGTAATTCAGCCGTCAGTCACAGTTGAGTATGATGACTTGGTATCAGCATGCCTTTCACTAATATTTTTTAGATGCCCATGTAATTATGAGCAGACACAAACACCCTCTTGGCCCAAGACCTGACAGCTGGAGGGAGAGAGAGGGTTGCACTCCAATAATTGACTGGTACTTTATTTTTTTGACTCTGGAAGGATAAACAGCAGAGTTGATCTCGGCGGGATTTGAACTCAGAATGTAAAGAGCCTGAACAAATACTGCAAGGCATTTTGTCCGATGTTGTAACAATTCTGCCAATTTGCTGCCAATCAACTGTAATTCTTTCCTAAAGAAAACAGTTGGCCTTTTAGCCATTTGAAGAAAAAAAAATAATTGATATTGAGTGATCCCAAATCAGAATTGAATGAAAGTCTTGGATTATATATTATGAGTTTGTGGTTTTATTGGAAGAGTTTATTGCTCTCCAGGCCAATATATTTATTTCTTCTTCTCTTGATAAACAGTTGCTATACCTTTCTTGATAAAAACAGAATTATATATCAATAAACCAGAATTTCTACCGTTGTTTTCCAACCAACAAAGTGTAAATATTTGAAACGTTGTTTTGGGTTGGTTTTTTGGGGGGGTTTTTTTCAAAACAAAAAAAAGAGGTGGAGAAAAAAAAATTCTAGTCATAAAAAATACATACAACAAAAGCAAACCAATCCTTTAAGGTACATCAGCAGAACCTCAAGTATTGTTATCTTGGTTTTCTTTGTTTTTCTTTCTTCTCCAGGCCGTAATGTATTGCTTAAGTATAACGACATTGTACGTCTTGCAGGGGGTATAACTCTGGCTTTTCTAATTTAAAAAGACAGTATATAACCATTTCTCCCTCCCTCTCTCTCGTGAGTGTTAGTGTGTCTATGTGGGCATTTATTTATTTCCAATAATTTATTTCTCCTATTTGTTGTGCAATTTATTTATTCCTCAATATTTACTGTGAATAGACTATACAGGCTCGGAAAAAAGTGCAATATAAATTTGTATCATACATATTTCTTTAACCAGTCTAAACACTCTTCTTAACCGAAACTTCATTTGCTGGCATGATCAAGAACTCTCCAGTTGCTAGATCTCCATAGTTAAATTTATTTCAGTCAAGATCTGAGAGAAATATTTCAAATGAGACACAATATTTCAAAGATGAAAAAATAAAAGGGTGGAGGGTAATTTTAATTTTATTTCTCTTTTCATTATAGTTCTTATTTAACCCCTGATCAAAGGTATTCCAACCTTGACCATCCTATCTTTTTAAGGTTATTATCTAATATGTCTTTTCCTTAGTTAAGATGGTAAGGAGTGATTTGAATGATATTTGGCTGCTATTTTCTAGCAAGTTGAGCAATCACATAAAGGCTCTCTTGTTAATAGATGAGTATCATTCAGTAGAGCTAAGGTGTGCTTCAATTACTGGTGCCTGCTTGCCATATTACTTCATATAAGAATGGCATTAGCATCATATAATCTATTTCTCCTCTCTATAAATATAATAGCTTGTACTGTTAGAAATACTTTAATAATAATAAGGGTTTGTTTTAGGTACAGATTATGGGAATTAAACAGTGTCTCATTCATGCCTTTTTATTGGCTGTAGTGGAAAAGGGACATGAATTGTTGCTAATGCCTTTGTAAAAGGCATAAACTTCATGCAATATTTTATATATTATTCCCTTATTAATAGACCTTGTACCTATGTAAGAAACCAATATTGTGATTTTAATAATAAATCAACTTCTAAATATTTCTTAAAATGGAGACAAAAATTAGGGGATTCTTAATGGTTAGCATATGTTGTTGTGAGTTATTGTAAGAAAAGAAAACCTTTTTTCAGTATTGCTGTTGTAACAATGTTTTTTGTATTTTCTTTTTTTTTTCACTAAAATATTTATATGTTGAATTAATTCAATAAGTTTTAATCAATATCACATTGGTGTAATTTCTATCATATTTTTTCTAACTTTGACTACAGTTTGTGGTGTTAGCATAAACTAGTCATTCAGTGTTTTGATTTTAACAACAAGGGTACAAAAAAATTTTTTTTTTTTTAAAATAAGGAATTCTATTGGATCTTCACATTTTAACGTAAATTTTAACTTCCTGCTATGGAATTTATTTCAAGTGTTTAATCTTATAAGTGAAGTAGAAGTGTGTGTGTATATATATATATATTGTTTATTTATAAATGTGTTTAAGTTGGGGATCACGTGAAAGGTAAAGATAATGGTTAAATCTCAAAGATTTGGTTAATAAAATTTTCAACAAAAACCCTGATACTAATTTTATTTACATATATTTGTCATGTGCTATTGAATTTCTTTGTTGTTGTTTATTATATTTAAAACAAAATATTTTTTTTAATTTATTGATTGACTCTATACAATTTTTCCTTTAAATCTCCCTGATTATAAATACATGTGAAATCACAGAAAAAGAAAGCAAAAATAAATGATTTATAAACAGGATAATGGAACTGCTTCATTTCAGCTTTTCTTTTAAAAAAATGCTATAAAGTTGAAAGTTTACCTGTATTATATAATAATAATAATTATTATTTCTAACATAGGCACAAGGCCAACAACCCCAGTACTTGACTGGTACTTTATTTTATCGACCCGTGGAAATTCCACGGTCAAGAAGCTACTTGATAATCTTATCTCTGAAAATTTAAATTTGTTCTTCACTTATTTGTGCTCTTCTTACTTGTTGACGCTCTCGCTCCCTAATATCATATGTATTCTCTGTCAGTATCTTCTCATCTAATATACCTAATAGATATACAACTGTTAAGGTGGCAAACTGGCAAAGTCTCAGATAGAATGGCATGTGGTATTCCTTCTGGCTCAGTGTTCTCTGAGTTCAAATCCTACCAAGGTCAACTTTGCTTTTCATCCTTTTGGGGTAGATAAAGTACCAGTCTAGGGGGCAATGGACTGGTGGAATTGTCTGAGTTTCAGACGAGATGCCTTGTGTTCTGAGTTTGGATCCTGCTGTGGCCTACTTGGGTTGTAGACTTAATCCGTTACCAGGTTTAACACCACCACCTTGCTCTTAGTGGAGTCCACTCTATTGCAAGCATTTGGGCCAGGTCTCTGGTCTGAGGATACTTTCCTAATCAATCTCGGAGGCCCTGAAAAAGGATGATGGACACTGACCTCCCTCCTGACATTTTACTACACAACATATAACTAATCTATTATGTATATTTTAACATGTTTAGTCCTACTGTGAAGATTGTTTGGGATTAAAACCCAAATTGGGAGGTTCACTGTCAGAGTATGGGATTTGTAAGTGGACTATTGCAAGATTTTGAGACTCAATGTAGGCCCAGTTTATACAGGTCCCTAGACTTGAAATCCCAATAGTCTAGTTTGAGATCAATCATATACCCTCGTTGACTTGGGTTTTAACCCAAAACTATTTTCACAGCAAGACTTAAGTATAAGATGTCAGAATGTTACTTTAGAGTTTGTAAGCAAACATACTTTGTCTTAAATGTCTGAATGTTTGAGCTAAGAGATGGAAGATTTCTTAATATTTACATGATTGTGGTTTGGCTGAATCATTAGAGTGCTGGGTATTCAGTTACTGCTCTTTGCTTTCTTAATGGAAACTCCCACGGGTTTCTTTATTTCTTTGTTAGTTTGTCATCTTGTTTCTTTACTTTTTTTTTGTCTTTCATTTACCTGTTTGAGATACACAATGGCTGTGAGGTTAAGCTGCTGTATTCACTGACAACTCAAGCAGTTATTCTTGTGTATCTTGATAGGGTAATAGGGTACATTACTCTGTCTCAGTCTACCCCAGCTGAAAAATAGGTCTCTAGTTCTGTTTATGGTTGAGCAGTTAGCATAGTAAGGCTACCCAGTTGTAAATATATATATATATATATATATATATATAAATATATATTACATCATACTTTGATACTTGTGTAGACTGAGTTCCCCATTGACAGGCTGCTGATATTGAGTAAAGTGTTAAACACTTATAGTATGCAAATTAGTATATCCAGTTTGCTGAAGCCACTAGATTTGATGTGTATATAAACAGGTTGGCTACTTGTTTCTCTTGGATTGGTTATTTGATGTAGACACCTGATGAGACCCCAATAAGGTTCACAAATCGATTAAGGCTGTTTATCATTTTTTCAATCTACAGAGTGATAAGTAAATATGACATGTTTATATGTCTACTATCGTAGATTTACACACACACACACACACACATATATATATATATATATCCCAAGAATTCAAGTTTCAATATCCAGATGTTCAATCCCTTCTCCATATTGGCAAGACAAATAAATAAATGAATGTTGCAGTCAGTTTTACATCTATGTTTCCATGCAAACTTAGATTTGATTTGTTATTTAATACAATTTTGATATTTACATACTGTGGGAACAATTAGATTTACAGGTGAATACTCTTCAATAGTGAAGTAAAAGTGTGTGTCATTTGAATTTACATGCCTAAATATTTTAGATGAGTAATTAATGTTAATGAAGAAACATTTATCCATACTGTTAATCTTATCTTTTCCTTTTATTCTTTAATTTTTGTAAAATACTAACATTTCCAATAGTTTGATTGCCATCTGTTGTCAGGTGATATATTTATCATGCTTAGGTAATTGAACTCATGAAACTTTATTTCCCACAGGGCACCAATTATGCTCTTATCCCTTAGGTTGTGGTCAGTTGTTGATGTTTAGCCCCAGGTCAGCTCTGATTGAACAGACCTATGATCAAAGACATTCCAGTTGTGACCGTCCTGTCTTTTTTTTTTTTTTTTTTCAGACATAGAACTACATTAGTCAATATGTCCTTCCTCATTTAAGATGATAGAGTGTGATGTTTTGAGGAAGATTTGGCTGATATTTCGAGCAGGTTGAGCGACCACATGCAGGCTCCCCTCATTGGTACGGCCATTTATTCAGTTTATGTCAAATATGACACCTGATGATGAGCAGTGATCAAACTGTTCAAAATATATGTAGTTTTCAACAACAGAGAAAATTGGCCAACTTTCTCGTTGTGCATGTCATTTTTTTCACATGGTTTTTATGGCTGGATACCCTTCCTATCACTAACCTCTTTACAGCATGGACTGGGGTGCATTTTATTGTGCTACCAGCACTAGAGAGGTTGTCAAATGTGAGTTACTGAACAATGAAAGTTGACTCAAAGCATATCTGCAATAGTAGGCTTATATGAACCACCAGGGAAGACTATTTGTGATCACTCAACCTGTTAAAAATAGCAGCCAAACTCCTTTAAATAACACTACCCTCTTAACAAAAAGGAAGATTATATTAAACAGTGTAATCCTAGATATATTATGTCTGAAAAAAAAAAAAGAAAAGATGGAGGAGTTATGCTTAGCACACCTATGATCATAGGCCAGCTCAATCAGGGCTGACCTGGGGCTAAACAACAACAACAATTAAGCCTATGTTGTTTAGCCCCAGGTCAGACCTGATATAGCAGACAGAGCTATGATCAAAAGCCATTCCACACTGTCTTTCCTTCTGGAATAGTGTACTTTGGACAACATTGTCCACCATCATCATCACATCGTTTTACGTCTGCTTTCCATGCTGGCATGAGTTGGACGGGTGATTTCGGCTCGCGTTGTTTCCTCATTGGAGTCACCACTCTCCCAGACGGGTCAGCGGCCCACGTCTCGCTCGTGTTTCATTTGGCA
>JAOPJM010161741.1:0-13207 GCA_027124095.1 Muusoctopus leioderma
TGAAATCAGCGTACCCAAATTAGTCTTAATCGCTTTACACATCTCCAGTAGCAAATATGTTGTTGTCCAGTGTTAGTAGATCCAGTTAAGAACCACAGCTTTACACCTAAATTTTAATGTCTGTTCATATGATGCCAAGTTGTTGTTTAGCCCCAGATCAACCCTAATCGAGGAGATCTATGATAAAAGTGATTCCAACTGTTACCATCCATTTTTCTAGAGGTAGTGTTACTTGGAGGAGATTTGGTTGCTGTTTCTAGCATAGAGGCATTCTCGTTGGCTCATTTACGATTCCAAGTGATGATATACTGTGGAATCACTGTTTATGAATAAATCAAATCTTTACTAGAGCTATACAGTTAGTTGGTAGCTGTAAAAAGTTTGAAACATTTAACACCTGTTGTTATTTCGCATCGTTGAACATTTCTTGAGTCTACCTTCGAGTTCTTATATTTTTACCTAACTTTCTGAATCATTTTTTGTTTTTTAAATTTAGTAAATCAGGCTTATTTCTTGGCGGTAGCATTTAAAATACCTTATTCTTGGCAAGATTTTTACAAAACAAATGATATATGCTTGTTTTTTTTTTAAAATTATTTATTTCGTAAATAATACCTTTGTGTTTTTGTCATTTTCATTGTATCTGATTTATCCTCAGAATATATGTTGTAGTTAATATTAGTCTAGTTATTTTTTGTTGGATCTTGGTAAATATGTTTTGGAAATCTAATAACTTGCCAGGAATTTGAAGAATGGTTTTTAGTGATTACATTTATGTTTTCTTTTTTTTTTTTTACGTATGTCCCTTATATAAACATTGTTGCATGAAAGGAATTTATATTCCATATGTGCAAGGTTTTGTATATTTAAAAAAAACTTCAGTTCGGATACAACCAGCATTTGTTGCTATTGTTTTTCACAACATCTACCATTTACGTTGGTACTTTGGGAATAATATATTATTGTATACAACTATAACTTATAGTATGTGTTTAGCGTGAAGTTGTGTATAGTGTTAGCCTGGCAGTTAAAATAATCACTAAACGATGCTGCAAAAGTAGAACGATTGAGGAATAATCATAGACTTTATACATCGTTGAAGTCTCTAAGGTAAGTTGGAGGAAGCTGTGAGAGAATTGGAGTTTTCATCTGTAGCAGTTTATGTTTTGAAACCTGACTGAGATAAGTTTGTAAAGAAGAAACGCAATGTTAAGAATTGAGACCACTTGACAAGTGTCAGCACCTCGTCCTCTACACTTCTAAGATAGCTTGATCTACCTAAGTGAAAGGGTGATGTATTGAATGACGTACAAATGTTGGAAATTTCCCTCTTAGTTGGAAAAAGAAAACAAAAACCTAGCAGCAATTGTTAGCAACAAAGAAAAGGAGATAATTTCAAGAAATTAATTTCACTAAATTATTTTACATGCTGAGAAAATCTTATCATAGTTTGCAGGCAAAGGGACAACCATGGACATGTTTCAGCCTTATTGGATACCATCAAGATTGTATATAAGCCTGCTTTGATTAATTGACAAACGTTTTTACATATAGAATGAGTTATGAAGATTTTTTGCCAGTATACCTAAGTGAGATTTGTTGTTAGCTCAATGTATGAACATATCTTCTTGGAACTATTTAATAATGCTATTTTGAGAAGAATTTTGGATATGGCAAAGTTAATGGTTCCAAAGAACCAGTAGTAACATAATAATTACATGAGAATATTATTATATGAATAGGCGAGATAGGATAACAAGTAGAGAACCAGTATAGAATTCTGATGATAATGGCATCCTACATAGAATTGTTGCATAATTTTGGATTTCTTTTGCAAATTTAAAAAAAAAAATTTTTTCTGAAGGTTTAAGTGTTACAGATGTTTTCTTTTTCTTGTATATTTTCATCCATTTGCATGAGTTGGAGAAATTTTTATTAAATTTCAGAGCAAAACACTGGATGTCCTTACTAATACCAGCAATTCTATCATACAGTGGGTGGGGGTGGGGATGCACATTTTCCAATGTGTTATCCCATACACAACACTACAGGGATTTAGACTGAAGGCTGGTCAATGGTCTAACACCTTACAAATTCATCCATCACACATTTGGTGGACATAATATTTCTGAGAAAAAAAAAAAAAATTAAATTGTATTTGCGACCCGGACAGATAATAGAGTAGTATTGGTATTTGGAACTTTGCTGTACTCTTGAAGATAGGAATTGTCTCGAAAATGTTTACTTGTTATAGAACAAATGGAAAATAAAAACCTGCAACCAGTTTAGTACTTTAAAGATAGAAAGATAAATAAGTTTAACTGATAGAATGTTAATTGTTCTTGATGAGATTTATCATATTTTAATGTTGTTGTAAGAAAATTGAGATTAAGTTGAACATCTTAACAAAAGAAAACTTTTACTGTCTTTTACCTGTTTATAAAATGTAGTAAATAACAGTACCCTTTTTGGGGGTGCATGGCCTAGTGGTAAGGCTACTGGACTCCTGATTGCAAGGTTGTGGGTTCAATTCCTGGTCAGGGAGGCACGTTGTTTTCTTGGGCAAGGCACTTTATTCCATGTTGCTCAGCTGGCAAAGATAAGTATTACAGCATGAGAGGGATGATCTCTGCCAGGTTTAAAGGTTGCCCTAAACATACCATGGGTCACAATGACACCTCTATGATGTCGTCAGGAGTTCTGGGACTTTTTGACCTCTTTCCAGTAATCACTTGCAAGAAATATTGTTTTCTTTTATTTAAGAAAGCTTGGGTTCAGATTTTTGCACAATATTTTTTTTATTTTGTGTCTAATTGAAATTTATATCTCTATCCTTCAAATATTTTGTCAATGTAATTGTTTGATATTCATCTTTCATGCTGAACAGATGTATAAAACTGCTTACATTCATTTTTTTCATTGTTTCTATGAAACCTATCTACAGATTTCAAAATCAATTACATAATATGTTGCATGTAATATGTATCTTTTGATGAACGATAGTAATTTAAACTATTTACACCCGATTGCAGCAAATTTTGTTACTATGTACTGGTTTATTTGGACTAGTGTCCCCATCCTGGTTGCTATGATCACAGCATTTCGGCTGTTGTACTATCTGGCTTTCTTCAGATGCCTGTTCTATTAGGTGGTGGTGGTGATCTCGGAATTTTGAACCGAACCCTTTACTCAAACCACGGGGCTAGATACTTCTCATTCCATTGTCCATGCCCAGGATATCACTTGTTGAATGTGTGTGTATTGTCACAGTGATATGAAGTCAGCAGGAGTTTTGATGATAGTAGAAATTTGAGACACGTTTCCATTTGTTTTTGTTATAGAACAAATTTTTTTAAACAATTCCTATCTTCAATAGAGTACAATGATGTTAGATATACCAATACTACTCTATTATCTGTCCAAGTTGCAAATACAATTGAAGTTTTTTCTCAGAAATATTAGCTCCATCAAATGTGTGGTGGATGAATTTGTAAGGTATTAGACCATTGACCAAATGGCCTTCAGTTTAAATCCTTGTAGTGTGTTGTGTATAGGATGACTGGAAATGTGAAGTATCCCCCACTGTATGGTAAAATTGTTAAAATTTGGGACATTCTCTTGAATTATTAGTTTGTGATTTGTATCTGGATTTAACATTTAGCATAAATTTGTTGTATCTATCTTCAGGAAAGTAGACTGAGGTACCTGACATGCAGCTATGTATGTGTGAAGAATTTGAGTCAAATGTAGACGTTGTTAATTCTTATAATACTTATGTTAACCTAACCACTGTCTGTGTTGCAGCATTGTTTTAATAACAGAAATATAAGCCCATATACATCATACTTTCTCTCAGTTTAGTGTTAAATTTACTGGGTGCCTATTGATTATGTTGCCTGCAGAACTGAATTTCTTCCAACTTCCTACATATGTGACTGTCCCATTTGCTGATCATGATCATTTATTACAGTTATTGCTCATTGGCTTCCTTTATGTTTATTTTCAGTTCCTTTCAATATTGGCTCTTTTCCCAAATGTCCTCTTGTTTGTCATTTTCCCTCATTGGCTATACAATAGGAATTTGATTATCAGAGTGCAGTAACCTCAAGGGCAGCTAGATTTAGCATTAAAAAAACAACAAAAAAAACATTAAAGGAATATATTTGTATTAAAAGAATTTTATGAAATTCTAGAATTTTCACATATGAAATTGATGCTTATGAGTTTAATTTATGAATTGCATACCAGTGGTAGATTTGATATGCTTTTGAATTATTGATTGCAAGGTCATATGTTCAAATCATACTGCAGCCATTATATTGTGTACTCTAAGTACCAAGCACTTTACACAGCTTGCCAATCTACCTAACTGCAAATAGATTCCAATTCCTTTTTACTGTCGAGTGGTTACTAATACAAAGGGTATCAAGCTGTGAAAACATGCTTCCACAATTTGAAGGAAAATGGCAATGTTTGCAAAAGCCATTCCACCCTCACAAGATCAGAAAATGGAAGATAATTATATGCATATGTGCACGCATATATGCACTTGCATGCATGCACTCTTCATAATGTAAAAATATCAGTTGCGTATATTTTAGATGTTTAAATATCTCTTTAATTTCCTATAGATATATTAATGGTTCCATGACTTGACTTGAAACTAAATTGCATGTGTACTTACATATTCTTATACAGTGAGTGGTGGCCATAATCAAGTGTCATCTTTAGATGTTTGACAGTTACAGAATTGAAAAAAATAAAAGATAAAAAAACTATTTACTTTTGTAGAGACATTTGTTGAACTGCTCCATTGCAGCATGTGTCTGTGGTGCTCTCTAACCAACCCACATTCCTTCAACTTTAGTGCTCTCTAACCAACCCACATTCCTTCAACTTTAGTGCACCTCAGGGTTCTGTTATGTCTCTCACACTCTTTTTTTCTGTATGTTAATAACCTTATCATTGTTGTTTCTAACTAAACACAGATGATACCACTCTTCATCCCTCCTTAACTTTCCATGAACACAGATCTTAAAAACATTCTTCAATGGAGACATACATTACAATTTAGTATCCTTCAACAATACCAAAACACAATCACTGCACATACCAAGGAAACAGTGTTGTACCACATCCTCCCTACAAAGTCACAGCAAATGCTAGACCTCATAATCTCTTCTGACTTCTCATGGTGACCTCACACACACACATATGTATATAACATTGTCAAAACTGCATAACAGAGACCAAACTTTCTCTTCAGAGCCAGAACAGATTTTAGCTCTTATCGCTTGTTGATCCTCAGCAAAGCTCACGTGCTGTCCACATTGAAGTACTACTTGCATACCTGGATAAGTGTTGCTGCTACACATTCAAACATCCTGGACTGCATTAAAGAAAAAGAGCCATGTGGCAGATAAGCAACCTTAGTCTGATGCACTGTTTATTTTCTGATTGTCAAATGTAATTAACTGCTATTAAACCTGGTATTTCAAATAGTTCTTTAACTATGTTTGTGTTATTCTCTTTTGTACAAATGTCTGACCATTAGGTAGAATATGTAACACAAATATCTTTTCATTTGCATAATTTCCTCTTATGTATAAGCACATTATGTGATCTTAACATTAGGATATCAACATTCTTCTCGCTCTCTTTGACATTCTTGCTAGCTAGATTGCAACTTTTAACAGTAACTTTATGAGTAGAATTGTGTTCAACCCTGTTGATACTATTTATATTTATTCTATTTTCCAATTTGTGAACAATAGCATCATTGGTCCAATGCATTTCCGACAGTTACAAGGGAGGATGTGTAACTCGGTGCTGAACAAATATCTCGAGGGACTTTGTTTGAAAAGCACTAGTTCTTATTTTCTTGCTCATGTTTATATTTTTCACCAATATACATTGACAAAGGATATATACATACGTACAAATATACATATATGATAGGCTCTGCACAGTTTCCATTTATTAAATTCCATTCACAAGGCATTGGTGAACCGTAGGTTATAATTGGAAGACACTTGTTGAGTGGGATCGAACCCTGAACCATGTGGTTATGGAGCCAACTTCTTAACCATGCAGCCATGCCTGCACCCATTCAACAATTCTTGTACCTTTGTATTTAGTACAACCATTTCTGAGTGCATTGTGCACACTCATAAAACTGCCAGTTTTCTTTTTTATGGAAAATTTAAATTTATAGTTTTCAGTAAAATTCTAAAATTTGTTATACATCACTTTGACCTGCATACAGAAACACACTAGATTTCATTTGTATATCAAGATATGTCATGCCCATAAATAATTATTCTTATTTCCCAAACATTTTCAATAGATGGTGTTCATTGCATGTTTTACTTTCTGTTCAAATATTATTTGCAAATGAATTCAGTGAGAAACTAGTTTACTTGAACTGTTATTAATTATTCAAAACAAACATTTTAATAGCTGTAGTCATTTTAGCAGTGCCCCAGTATGGCCACAGTTTGCAGGCTGAAACTCGTAAAAGAGTAAGAGAAGTTGAAATAATTTTAATCTATCTAGCTTTCTCCAGGTTTAATATTTTAATTTTTATTTTTAACTAGAGTTGGAAACGTTGAATAGTTATTTGGATTTTGTTTGTATATTCAATATAATGAAAATTTAGACAAGAGTCTGCGAATAGCTCAAGACAAAAAGAACAAGTACAGTATTTAGGTTGGCTTAAGGCATGCATTAAAACAAAAGTTTGTAGTATTTAAAACTCTGTCATAGGAAGATAGGAAAACCAATTTATTAGATGTATCCATAAACAGTTGCACTTGATATATTTTTGCTGGGTAACATTTTAAAGATTGTTACATCGTATATATTTTATTTGAAAGAAGATTAATTTAATATTGATTTGGCTGTTGGAATTGGAAGGAATAACTTTGTTTTCCCTTGATGAAAGAATTGATTTTTATGAGCCAAGCTTCCTGGAAATTTGAGATGTCTCTGTGACATCCTTAATTCAAGTTTGAAGTTATACTTTTCACAAGAGACAAACACATTTGGTTGTTTCATCACAGATGTGGTAAGGGATTCTTTGCTGAATATGAAGAATGTCAGTAACACTATAAAATATGTTGAGCGATTCTGTTGTTAAATTCATCTTCTAACAGACATCTGTTGACAAACGATGCTATAAAAACAAAATCGCCAAATCCATCTACATGACTGATAAATTCACCATTTAGTCCATAAAGACATGCTCTTCTTATGCTTCTACAACAGCCTCTATTTTGCTCTACTGAATTTAACTGTTCATTGTTTTGCCCACCTAATGATACATAAATGTACTTTTCATCAGATATAAAAAAAAAAAATCAAGCAATTGAACAGTGATTAAAATGTCTATTTGAAAGGCTTGAAAAGAAGTGATTTATATTTTTCTATAATTTTTCTCTACGTCAAAGGGCTTTGTTCAGTATGTCAATATTTGCATCTCCTCACAGCATGTAAACTTATACAAATTTGCAAACTTTATTAAATGATTTTTATTGACACAGACCATCACTGTTTTTTTTTTGACTGTTTTATTTGGTGTACATTTTTCTAGTTTGGTTGTTGGCCTGTAAAGGACCAGAAGGATGGCATGTGGTGATTGGTCAGGTTATGCTTACTCTGAATTGTTTGGTGAAATGACATGAATAGTCAGAAGTAAGGGTAATGAAATGAGTGATAAGACATTAGTAATTTTGTTTCTTATGCATGTAAAATGTAAATATCTCCTCAGCCTGAGCGACGTTTGAGGGTCATTGCTAAGCCCTGGTGTCACCATAGTGTTAAACAAATGAAAGGCAAATAATCAACCTTTGAGCACGACACCAATCTTATGTACTGTTTTTTTGCACCTATTATCAACTACTAGATGAACTGAGGCATGTAGACTTAAGTGTACTGCTGAAATACACAACAAAACAATGGCAGTGGATTTAGAACTCAAGATCTTACAGTTAGTAGTCCAATACCATAGCCACTTGACCATTTCACTTCTCTATGTATTAGTTCTACATTTAATGTAGTATCATGAAGAAATGTAACCCTTCCATGTGTTGTTGCCTCTAGTCAGCCCTGATTGAGCACACCTATGATTAAAGGCATTCTAACCATGACGATCTCTTGTTTCAGATAATGTGTTTCTTACATTATCCAATGTGTCTTTCCTTTTTTAAGATAGTAGGGTGAGGTTTGAGGGAGAGTTGATGGCTATTTCTAGTAGGTTGAGCAACTACATAGTGGCTCCTTCATTGTCTCATATCCTTTCATGTGTATTGTGTAGATATGAAAGAGTTGTTAGTACTCATCTACTGGCTGAAGGGTTGATTGTTTGTATACTATCACTGGTCTGCTGTATTATATATATATGTGACAAAAGTACTCAGCTTTCACTAGTTCAAGTCACCTAGCAGTAAGAAAACAATGTATCATGAATTGTAAGGGTTCCCTAATACAGGCTGTGGTGATACAAGTTTAACTTGCTTAAGTGCTATGTTCAAACCATCCTATGAATGCTCCAAGGGAGAGATTTCTTAACTATATAGTCCTTTGGAAATTAGGAGTGAAATGGAAATATTAAAGATTTAGCATTTTAGAAAACTTGACAATTAATACATTGTCAACTAATGACATTAGTAATGTCCTAAAAGAGTGGTTGAATTATATAGACAAATTATCGTACAGAACCCATACCTTTTTATTAGTTATTTAGTACTTTGATATCATTGAATTGAATTTTTAATATTTCATTTTGTCCTGTAGTGTGAGAATTGTTTGCCTTTTAATAACATTACATTCACTTCTTATATCTTAATTTTATATTTTTTACTGTTATCCATTGTCTGAATACTTTTTAAGTGATTCTTCCCTCATATATTTTTCACATTAATAGAAATGAAATGAGATGTTCAGTCTAGAATCTAAAAGTCAAATTTAAACATTTCTTTTATATAATAAAATGTTATTTGAGATTCTCCATGGTTGAAAAAATTGTAAGTAGGGTAATTTGTTTAATTAATTGGTTGGTATTTAATGAAGTTGTTTTGTCTTAAAGAATGTAGAGAGAGAAAGAATGAAAATCATCCATATTTCACAAGAATTATTTACAACATAAACAAAAAGCTCCTGCTTTCACTTTACAGTTGGGCTAGTTTTTAAATTCAGACTAATGAAAGTTATGAAATGTGACTGTTAAGACCTGTGAAAATTAACTTTAATTATTCATATCTTGGTTAATTGTATATTTCCTCTCCCCACTTCCTTTTTGGCATTTTGCTTTATTCTTTCATTATGTTCATACAATTTTATATTTATGCTTATCTACACAGTTTTTTTTCGTACAAAACATTCCACTTTTAAATTCTTTTTGTTACAAATAAAACATGATATATAGTTAAATAATATTCTTACGTAACTATGTATCATTTTTTGAGGACTAAAGTATAATTTGATACTTACCATGGAAAGAAATTACTCTTAATCAGTAATGCTTCCCTAAACCATCCTGAAAATGATGGAGAATATCCAAGTGAAAGTAATATATAACATACATAGTGGTGTAATTTGTAAGTCTCAGTTACAGCTTACACTGCAGGTTTTATCACACACCACTTACTCATGTATCAACTTGTTGATTCTTCTATCATTACTATGGCAGCTATTCTGGGAATTTTTATTTTTCACAAAACAACCTGCAAAATTTCTTCATTCATTTCTGCTCACTGTCTTAACCCTTTAGCATTCAAAACGGCTTTATCCGGCCGCAGTTTTCTCCCCTGTTTTTATTCAAAACGGCTTTAAACGGCTTCTGATATAAAGTCCATAAAAGTAAATTTTAACGAACAAAATCAGGTAAAAATACATAATTGTAAATCATTGATATTTAAACACCTACTGAAAAAATTTCAAGTCTGCACATAAAAAATTAACGAAGTTACAAACAAATATGGTTGATAACCTTCTTGATTATGTAAATAGATAAGCATGACATTTGACGTAGTAATGTGAATGCTAAAGGGTTAACTCACAAAACTGACTACATGCACACCTCTACTTCTGGTCAATGGTGTTCTATGGCAGTTTAAAGAGAAATTGGTGCTGAAGTTTACTGCATCTGTTTCTTTATTTCTGATGCCCAATGTATAATCTTCATTTCTTTTTTACCATGAGAATGTAAGATGACTGGAATATCTCTGTTTTATAATAGTTCCTACATTGATAGACTTTCTTCAGTATAGATGGTAATATGTAGTATTTGCACGAAGAGCTTTAATCTGTGACCTGGACTTGAAAATAACAGTTTACTGTTTTCTCTGCTGCAACATACATTTTATAGTACAGTAGATTTGATAAAATTGACAACTATTCATTTTAGTATCTATTTATTAATTAATGAAATAGAATTAGTACCAGAGTCAGATTAAAGTACCATGCAGTGAATTTATCATCTTTGATGCTGAAAATGAAATTATTTAAGGGAATGAGAATATTGTTGCACAAGACAGCAGTTGCTTCTATATATATGCCAATTAATTCCTATTGAGAATGATGGATTTTTGTTTACAGGCAGATATTATATATTTTGTTTTATTACAATTTTACATCCACTTTTCTATGCTACTTTAGGCAGAATGGTTGTTGCACATCTGTATATTGAAATATTTTTTGAGCAAATTTTTCTATTGCTAGGTACCTTTCTTATTATCAACGAAGTAACAGTAGTATTTTCTGCTATTGATTCAGACTATGGTAACATTCATTATTATGGAATCTTTTGTAGTTTAGTAAAATATGCCTGTGGTGGATTAGTTTAACCCTTTCGTTACCGTATTTCTAATTAAATACACTGCCTTTAAAGGGGTTTATTAAAATAACTATCTTTCTTGTTATTAAGTTGGTGTATGGAACATAACTTAACAAAGTTCTTACATAAAATTATAATGGAAGGTTCAAATTTAAATATGAACACTTTGATAAAAAAACCATTTGTTTTAGAGAACCACGGGTGGTTTGGTATCAAAAGGGTTAATGTAGTGTATCTAAGACAAGTTAGTTTGTTAGAGCCCACTCTGCTGCAACCTATATTCACAAGAGGAGATGCATTTACTCCAAGCTAATTAAACATTCCTTATTCTTTCAATGCTATTGTAGTGAGTTGTTGTACTCTGGTACTTATTTACTGTAAGGTGGTCTGGGCCGTTTAAGTTTCTTGACCATAGGTACAATACCATGCCAGTAATAGGTTACAGACTTCTGACTCTCAGTTAATTGTCTAGTACCCTACTCTATTCATTTGCCCATTTGTGCTTTCAATATTATGCATACGTATTTTTATGATAGTTTCGGTTTTCTACATTCTGAGTTCAAATCTTGTCAGGGTCAACTTTCTCTTTCGTCCTTCTGGAGTCGATGAAATAAAGTATCAGTCAAGTACTAGGGTTAATATAATTGACTAACCCCTCTCTCAAAATTGTGGCCTTGTGCCTATGTTAGAAATCAATATTATGCATATGTGTTAAAATGATCTGAAGATGATCTGAAAATGTAGCAATAGAATCCTAGTCTTGTAACTACTTGGTAGCTGGAGCACCATAGAAGACTTCATTTTCATGTAAGTCAAAGTAGGATACATTAGAGGACTTTCCTATTGTCTTCTTCAGGTTCTTGATACTCAACACTACAATCTATGAAAACATTTTGTCAATTCAGTTTTATTCTGCAGTGGTGGTTGTGTTAAAATTAAAGGTCTACAGTGATTACATTTTTATTGTGGCCTGAGCCAGCTCCAATGGCTATCAAAGCACTCAATGTTAGTATTGCTGATTATTCCAATGGTGACCCATTAGGTTAGTTAGGTGGACTGGACACTTGAGAGTTAAGTATCTTGGCCACAAACCCAATGTGTCACTAGTAATGGAATACAAACTACTACTCTTTCTTTTGGTTGTCCAATACTCCATTGAGTTGGCTATTTGGCAGCTACGCCTTGACAATTATAGACTGCTAAAGCTGTCAGCCTATCACTGGTTTAGTCTATGGTAGGATTTGATCTCAACACAGCCTTGACAATTTATTAATTTCTACAGTATAACTAGAATAATGTAAAACATACCATCCCCTGTAGTATAAAAGGCTTCTCTTATGCTACATATGTAGATCACATGTACGGTGAAAAAATTTATTTAGACAAGCAAGGGTTATAATGTTGGTGTTTCTGTGGCCACATTACTTCAATCCATTAGGGCCAACAACTAAAAATTTACAAGCCAGCGAGGAAGCTCTTACATGGTCGTTCGACCTGCTAGAAACAGCAGTCAAATCTCCCTCAAATCATTCCCCATCATTTTGGACATGTTGGATAATGCGGTCTTGGGTTCCTGCGCATATGAAAAAGACGGGATGGTCACAGTTGGAATTCCTTTGATCATAGGGCTGACCTGAGGGCTAAACAACAACAAAAAGTCCAACAAACCTAGGAATCTCAACTACACTTACTATCCTAATATCACTATCTCTCACCATATCCAGACAATTGCAACACAGTTAGACTGTTCTTTGCTTGTCTAAATAACTGATTAAGGCCACATTCAGGGTTGCCAATTTTCATTTCAAATATATATCTAGAATTGCTTCAAAATATATCTAGAAATATCTAGATTTTTTTTTTACATTTATCGAAAAAATTATCTAGATATAATTACATTTTATTAATTTGAATCATAACAAAAAATTTGAATAATATGAATAAAGTCCAAAACTAGAATTAGAAGTGGGGAATGAAAATTATTTTTATTTTTTATTTTTTATTTTTTTGCGAAATCGGGAAAATATTTGGAAAAAATTCAAAAATAATCAAAAGGTTAATTAAAATACTAGTTATGTATTAAATTAGTAGTATAATAATTAGCTGATATTTTTAAATTTGGTAAAATGGAGAATTTTCATCATTATCAGGTTCAGCAGTAGATGGTCCTGCTTCAGATAATTGTCTATATGTTGCCATGGTTCCTATGTCCTTTAGCAGCATTTTACTAATCTTGTTAACTCTTAACATCCTGTAAACAAATTTCTAAGTCCTGTAATGATTGAGCAGAAATTCCACCAAACCGCCTGAAACCACCCTTGGTTCTATAATAAAAACCATTTGTTTTAAAGTGCTCATATTTAAATTTAAACC
>JAOPJM010161937.1:0-13206 GCA_027124095.1 Muusoctopus leioderma
CTTCAAGGCGGTGCCTCAGCATGGCCGCAGTCCAATGACTGAAACAAGTAAAAGAGTAAAAGAGTAAAAGAGTAAAAGAGTAAAGGACCATACAAAATCACAAAGTGTTTTGAGCCTGAAGAAATCTCTGCACTCACCAACATCTACAACTACTCGTACAAACACTGGGAAATTCCCAGAATCTAGAGGCTGGAAAAAATCTTAAAAATTCTAATGCTCAACAAAAACACAGGCAAAGTAACTTCGTACAGACCAATCACCCACCTATGCATGTCCTCAAACATTCTAGAAAGGCTAATCATTGACATCACTAACCCTCCCTATTCAAATCACAGCACGGATTCAGACAACTACACTCAACCACCATACTACTCACAAACCTAAAACAGAAAACACATGATGGCTTCAGTAACAAAAACACTCCCACCCATACCATTCTAATAATCATTGACTTCAGCAAAACTTTTAACTCCATTCCACGCTATCCACTCATACAAAAAGTATTCAACACCACTTTAAGAAGCAACACAAAACACTGGCTAGCAAACTACCTGTCATTTCACCAAGCCTATGTAGTGTACAAGAAAAAATACTTCCAGAACTTGCAATTTCCCAAATGGAGTACCACAAGGATCCGCCCTCTAACCTACTATTTTCAGCCTATACGTACACGACTTTCCCACGCCACCACAAAACATATAGACATCCTCATGCGCAGATGACATCACACTCACATTCTCCAGACACTGCTGCACAACTACACCTATTCAAATCACCTAGAAACTCCTATTTACAACTACTCGTTTAAAACTGGCTCCGAAACAACCAAATCTACTGCCTCCCTTCTTACCAGCAACACCACAGAACATCAAATGTAACCAACCATCACAGTGAACAACATAAATATACCACTTATACTGAAGACAAACATGCTAGGAGTTACATATAAGAACTCTACAACATTCACAACACACATAGAATACATAGTAAAGAAAGCAAAACGATGCATGAATGTAGTTAGAGTAATCACAGGTGCCACATTTGACCAACAGAAAGAAACAACAACAATGGGGTACAAACAATACATTATATCTATCATGGACTATACCAATCTCTCCTGGACCCATACTCTCTCTACAACAAACCTTAATAAACCACAAAGAACACAAAACAGCCGACTACGCATGATAACAGCTTGTACACAAACCAAAGCCTCAGACCATCTATACAACGAAACAAAAATACTACAAATGAAAGACCACATGGACATGCAAGTGACCTAATTTGTTGCTGCAGCAAGCTACAGCCCCCAGAGATCCTGCCACTGCATGAAAACCACTTCCAAACACACAGACACATATACAACATGCCAGAGCATTAATTACTACAACATCCTAAAAGCATTATCTATCTCACTCAGGCCACACAAATTTGAAAACAACAACAAAACACTACTCACAAATAGTTGCAACATCAATAGCCTCACTAGCCTCACTAGCCCGAAACACTGTACTGGGATGCACACCACCAGCAATACATGTAGAGGAACAGCAACTGTCACGCTTTAACCGCGCTGTGGCCATCACCAGAATCTGCTGGCGTACAGAAATAGACTAGACAGGGTAGAGAGTGCAATATGTTCACACTGCACCCCATACGATTCATCACTGTTTGTCGATTGGTGTAGTATGGTCCTTAGCTAATCGGAGAAATAGTATAGCTGAGAAGATGAATCTAAGATTACTAAATACGGAATGCTATTCAATTTAGTGGTTATATATCAACATTCACCTCTCTTTTCATCTCCAGTCTCTCCTTTCTTGATCACAGTTTAACACAGAGTTATTCTCTAATTAATATTGTATTCTTTTCGTATTAATTTTATTGTGAAATATATATTTTGTTAAATGATTTCTTATATAGGTACTAGGTCAGAAATTTGATGGGAGCGAACACTCGATTATTTTATTTTATTGACTCCGGAAGGATGACAAGTCAAAATTCACCTCGGCGGGATTTGAACTCAGAACATGAAGAGCTGGAACAAATACTACAAGGCATTTTGTCTGAGTTTTTAATGTCCAGATATAGTTTTTATTTCCTGCTGTATACAGACGTCTGTCTCTATATCTTTGTAGACGTTAAAGTTCAAATATAAATCTGATATTTGATGTACATCAAATCTCTTAGTGCCCACTTTACAATTAATGTTTCATGTAGCATGCGTCCCTGGGCATCCCATTTCCCTTTTATTCTTTTAAGTTATCACGCCTTTCATTAGAGTCATTCTAAGATCTTGCTGCAGCAATTAGACTATGCTTCGTGGATGAGGTCTAATAAGACCGGAACATATCCGTAGTTATCACTGTACTGCTAAATATTAGACTCCCTTCCGACTGCATTATATATTTAATTCATTTTAATTAATCTAAATTCCGGGGTTGTCTCCCCAGTCTGTCTTGACCAGAATTAGTCATTTGCATAATGAGGTTTTCTCATCACTAGAGTGGGGCGTAATTTTTGCAAATTACAATTTCTTGGCTCACTGCATCAAATACGTTTGCACCCACTTTACTGTTAATGTTTCATGCAGCAGGCCTCCCTGCGTGTTTTTCCGCAGTCAATCTTTATCAGTAGTTTAGTTTAATTATTATCATATGTTTTGTGCGTCAACATTATTGCCCGCATATTTAGTTTTTCGGTGTGGTTTAATACCGGGTTGCTTGCATTTCTACAAACTACAATACCACAACTTAAATGTGGATGCACTAGGGAGAAATACAAGAGGACTATTAATGCTGAGCCAATTTAATGTTGCCATCTATTTGAACACCTAAGAACTGATGAGATGCCATATCACCTTTTTTAATAATCTTTCTATCTTTGTATTTAGTAGTTGAAGCAAAATAGGCAATATTTGTTTTGGGAACGGGTGTAAAGATATTTGCTTTGAATGAAGACAGTCTGATATATTGATTAAAAAAACAAATCACGGGGGTAATTTCTCAGAGACACCACCCGCACGAAAAACAATAGTTAAGTTAATATTAACACACTTAATGCAGTAAGCATCAACAACGTTGTTAGAAATACCTATGTAGTGAATTGAAAACAACATTAGCTCAATGTCTAATATTATTTTAATAGTTTTGGCAACTCAGGACATGTTTCGATTTTATTAGACCTTCTCAGCGAAGCATAGACTTCACCGTACTTGCCGAAGTAATGATGAGAGAATCATTTAGTAGATGCACAACATTGTACACAAGTAAGCTTGTATAATTAGCATATTTAAAAAAAAAGTAAATTACTGAGGCTAATTACTCAGAGACGCCGTACGCATGAAAATCAATAGTTTAGTTAGTGATATATTGATTAATTCGCTGTTTTGTTTTTCAGAGTGTTTTAACGCCACTTTCTCTGGGGTATGCATCTGTACCGTCAGAAAAAGGGAGATCTAAATTTGTCGCTGTATAGGAGTGGCAAAAATATTGAGCATTGTGACCACCATACCTTATGCTATAGTTTTGTGCTATTTTTTTTCCAATTATTATTTTTTTTATCAATTTAAAGATTGTCTGTCTCCTACATTGCTTCATTAAAGAATGAAAAATATTTCCATGTCCTTTTTAAAACTCAACATTCCTTCACCGTAGACCAGAGTTTTGTTTTCGTTTTTGCTTTTACGAACATAAACAACGATTAGAAATGTGGAATAACATGGAATGTTTGTGACACTATTTGATTCCCGTTAGAATATTTTGTTTATATTGTGTAGGTATCATTACGATAGTTAATATTTCGGCTGTTTCCTGAAATTTTAGGGTAGGGTAGAAGACATCTGTTGAAAGTTGTTGTAAACTAATACCATCAGTGGAGTGTTAATGGTGGGACTAAGAAAATGTAGGCTTGCTAGTTTAGTTATGAATAGATGTCATTTATAACTAAACATTCCCAGCTGCAAAAAGAAAACAAAAGTGAAAAGAAGGAGGCTAATGTTTTATAATGCCAAAGTATCACAAGAAGAAATATTCCAGCTTGTTATTTCTCATTCCCTGTTGACCTTTCTCTTTTCCCCCCTCTACGTTCACTAATCCGTTATTTCCGTACGTCAATTAAACAATTTTCTACCGTATAACTGATTATTATCACATTTGGTATTCCAATACCCAATAATTCCTTCGTTTAGTCTTTTGTTTCTCCCGTTTATCTTCATATTTCAGCGTATCTTTGCCATCCACACATTAGGAGAAAAAAAATTGAAATCCATTACATAATATCAGTGAAACCTATTATATGTTGGAGATATTGTTCAGGTTCACTATTACTACTTCTCAAAAGATAATTATTTTAATCGGTGTATTTATTTAGAATTGATAATGTGTGGGATGTACGTATATATTTCTTTCCGACTGGATTTGTATTGCCTATTTTGACTGATCACCTGCCTGGTAGCATGGTTGTACAGGGCCGTATTAACCCATGGCAGGGCCCCTAGGCTTCAGGTGGGCCCCTAGGCTTCAGCCTAGTCAGCCTTGAGGATAATACGGCCCTGTGGTTGTAAAGACAAAAGAAAAATAAAGGATTGTAAATGGTAATGGAAAAAAAACATTGAAAAGTATTTCCAATGTTCTTTCCCTGACCATTTACTCTTTAAATCTCACAAAGGTCTTACAGGTATAGTGTACCCCTTAAAGTTTAGAAAACATTGAGTTGTGCTCCTTTTCCAAGAAGTCAACTTGGTGAGTTTTTTTTTTTTTTTAGTGATGGTAGAATAAAGTTGGTTGTTTAAACGTCATATTAGTGGTCCACAAATATTCTCTTTCTCTTGTATTTTGCCAACGTTCAATTCAAATGAGCAGCTGATTTCTACCACAGAGCATTTTTTAAAAAATAGTCCTAAACAAGAAAATCAGGTCAGTTATTTTACTTTATATCCAATTTTTATTTTTAGGCTTACCAATATTTTTTGATGTGAAATTCATCTAGATGTGACAAACGAACTCGATGTGACATCTGCCTCGATGTAATATATGTCTCGTTGTGTTTTTATCCTTATTAGTAGCTTTCTATTTTTCTTCATATTTTGTTGCTGATTATTCAGATATTATATGCATCATACCTCATGGGAAGGTAGAATCTTGAAAACAGTCTTTAGAGATATTACTTCAATTATCTGGCTGATGTTTCAATGTTTACTTTGATGAGTCTACGTTTGTTGCCAGTTACTGTTTTCTGATTTGTGACTGAAACACTTAGCTGGAACTTTTTGCTCGCGAATTACATGGAAGTGGCTTTTAAGGTGAGAAAATATATTTCTGTCGGTACTCCAAGCAAGGCTTGTAGAATGATTTATATGCATAAATAGATTGCGTTTTCCATTTTAAATACTCATGCACAACTTCAGGGAGTGTATTTATTTCATGTTACTATGCAATATAGTAATTGTGAATGTTCATTGCGGAGAAGCATATATCAGATTTCATGTCAATTTCAATAGCTAACTTAATTATCTATCCATTTAATGATGATTGCAGACTTTCACAGGGTAGTAGCTCAACCTTTTCTTAAGCTGTTACAATCCAGCCCTATATGCTGTCACAACATATTGAAGGCCTCAATCTCTTTCCTGGCCCTGAAGAAGAAGGTTAGTCTTTGAAAGGCAATTTTTGCAATGTTATGATTATCATGTCCGCATTGGAGGTCTCTTTTTATGGGGGCAGTGTAGGCTTGACATGAGGCACCTGCGTTGCGTTTGGATGACGCCTGTGTGTTGAATGAAGAGGGAGGAGTGAAGAGTGATATCATCTGCATAGGAATGAACATTGTTGGAGGTGATGGCAAGTAATGTTCTGATAGAAGAGTGGGAGTGACATAACCGAATCTTGGGGTATACCAAAGTTAATGAGGTACGGATCAGAGAGAGCTCCATCTGTGCACGCTCTGATGGTACGATCTGAAAGGAAGCTTCCGACTCCAGAGACTTGTTGAGATGTTGGAAGTGAGAGCGATAGGCCGATAGTTGGCGGATTCAGAGAGGTTGGCTTTTGGGAAGATGGGACACGCTGTGGTTTTCAACGATCGGGAAATCCTTGTGGAGAAAAAGATTGAAGAGTTTGGCGAGGATAGGGGCCAACTCTGAGGTGCACTGTTTGAGAGTAATGGAAGGGGACATTGTCAGGAATAGTGACATTGTTTTGAGTGATCTGAGGTGTTTTAGAAGTATATCCTAATCTTTGAAAATACGGTGTGTCCAATCCCCCCACCCCAAGAAACCTTTCTGATTTTGTCAACTCCCCATCTACCACTTTCACTTCAATATCTCAACGGTTATGGAAAGAGTTGTTAACAATCATCTACATAACCCTTTTGAGTCACCTTCAGTCATCCGTAAACACCAGCATGGCTTCTGTGAGCCAGATCTGGTATTGTCTTGCTTTCCTAAGTCACTCTTCAGTGATAAATTCGGCGAAAGCAATGTTGTTGCACTTGACATCATCAAAACCTTCAACCGTGTCTGCCATGAAAATTCTTAGCTAAGTTGCCCACCTATGGATTGTATCCGTTTTTAAGTTGCAAGAAAACCATCTGTGCCATTAGCACATATGTACTACTAGCTATGATATATGGTTTCGCAATGTTTGACTGGCACGTAACATACCTAAATTCTATAGATCGTAACACTAGAAGTCTTCTAAAAACGTAACACGTATTACATAATAAGTCTGACACCCAACGACTATACATCCAAAGAAGAGGTGGTAGGGGACTATTGAGTGTGAGGGAGCAGTTTAAGAAGTCAGTTATCAATGTTGCCCACTACATTTCCAACTCACAATAGGGACTGCTACGTGTCCTTGTTGACTATAATCGTACAAAAGCTAGTAAATCGGTTATCTCCGCAACAGAACATTCCCCTCAGAAATTGAATTAGATTTCGAACTACTCAAATCTAAAGCAGCAGACAAAACGGACATACTGATGGCACATAAGCTGACTGCTGTGAACAACCATAAAGACATACTTTTATATGGCAATACTTCCGCGAACTGAATGCATCATATATAAGGAAAAAAATTATCTCTGGCCTGGAGGAATAAATCTAACCTGAATGGGACATCAGAAGCAACGATATTCGCCATAGAGGAGCAAGCTATCTGCATGAGATATTGAAAGGGATGTATACAATTCCTCCAATATAGATGACAGATGTCACCTGTGTGGTGTATTTTCAGGGATGATACACTACATTGTATCAGGATATCCTATACTAGCTCCTACGAAATGAACTTGGAGACAGTAACGCAGCGAAGCTTCTCTACACACGTCTGGTTACACCGTTTCAACTCCTTAGAGAAAAAAATCTCTGTGAAACTCATATGAACCTACACCTGTCTTAGAAAATGTTAATGCGAAAATACAATGGAATTTTAGAATACAGACTACCTGCCAGTGGTACAATTATTAAGAATCTGTCAGTTCTAATAAAAAATCTAACAGTAGAGAACAGCAAACTAGAGAAGAAGCTAGTCGAATAGAAAAGGCATCGCTTACGACGAGCTTGCGGCAAGAATAGCCTTTGACCACTTTCTCGACGCGAAGCACGAAGAATGTGTTGTTCGTGCTAGTGCGCGTACTCTGAAAAACGAGGGAGCGAAAGCCATTTGATGGGTTCGGGTGGCAGAGGTGCCGCATGGTAACAAAGCCACACTTCGATGCGGCGGACGCACGCACGCATGCTGTCCGATTGTTATTTTTCATCTTTTGTATGGCCTCATTTGCATATGTGATATTATTTGGGGACAGCGTGACAAATTTTATTTTTCGGTCGTACTTATCTTCCTTGTCTTGTAGGGCACTTGCTGTCAGCTTCATTTGATCTCATCTTCATGTTCTTTGCCAGCTTACTCAGCTTGGAGTCGAATTGTGTGATCTCCTTATGTTGGTGGTTTTTCATTATTGACTGTATAATTTCGTCTAAGTCAAGTTATCTGTATTTATTTTCCTTTTATGAAGCTCCAAATTAATTTGTAATAAGTAAATCTAAACCAACCCTGCCACAATGACTTCATTTATTTTCTGTTTAAAACATTCTTCGATATGTAGGCGTGTTTATGTATGCAAAAAGGATATGCGTGCATGCATGTAATAAGATTATTGCATATCAGTCACCTGTTTTAAACGAAAATCTTGTTTATCTACAATGATAACTATGGATAGAATTGTCTAAAATATTCATATCTACAAAATAATGTATAGACTAAAATGCTCTTTGTGAATAAAAATAGGGATTAAATCTGTATTTTTCTTATAGACCCATCTTGGAAGGGATGATAATCACTATATTGTTATTTGTATTATTAAACGTTTTTAGCTGAACAGTAATGAAGTAATTATCTAGAAATCAGTAATGATATGGAAGGAATTTTTCATCCAACTTACTTCACGTTTGCTTGAAAATCAGGATCTTTACACGAAGATATATTTTTAATACTTTAGTTGCTACCGTGACTTACATTTTTTATTCAGCTGATTATTTAATATAGCTTTATATTTTTAGTTGAATGCAACCCCATGATAGATATGTAAGATACAAGTGGTCACTGTACTAGAGTATTTATTACATATTTGGAACAGTGCACCATATATTAGACGACAAACCCCCAAAGACCATCAGCCTGATATACAAGCCACATCCAGGAACAATCTACAACCACCTGACCCCAACAAGTTGCATCCTCCCTTTGTATTGTCTATACTTACTACAACAGCTACTGCTCATCTGTACTTACCAACTCTGTACTAACCCTTGCTTAAATCCATTCGATGTATCTGCTCCTCTTTTTCTCGTCATAAATATGACGTAAATATTTCGATAATCCTTCATCTTCCGAATTGCCTTATTCTAAAATGTCATCCCTTCTTCCCTGTCCGTATTTCTCTTCCAAACACCAAAGTGAATAGCAACCGTATTAAGCTCACCAAGCTATCCCTATCCCCCAGTCTGAAAAGGGCTTTGGACACTGTCTTCTTCCTTTGCTACCCAATTGTTTTCAGCAAGTTGTTAACGTAACAGCAATATAAATAATATATTAATATTTAACAACAAAGAATTGTGGCGGATAGCAGAATCGGTAGGTCGATAAAATAAGTACCAGTCATGCACTGAACGATTTAATTACTCCTGCCCCAGCTCCACTTGTGGCCAATAATAAAATCAACTTTAAACAGACAAATGACAGATTTACTTCTGAATGTAATTGTTTCAGTTACATCATTCGTGCATTTTCTCTCATAAATCACTCTTTTTGTTCATTTGATTGTAGTGCGTAAATGATGCACTTTTTTTCTGTGTAAATATATATATATGTATTTAACAATAAATTTATGCAAACTAAAAGCTTTGCTATGCTGCAACGTGACTTTTTTTGAGTGCAAGTGTATATTTGTTATATCTATGTATCTCAGATGCTTTATCTGGGAATTCGTTGGTTTGATAAGGCTTACAATAGTTTTTAATGCAAATTCAGTCACATCTAATACATATCGAATGTCAAGAGGTTAGAACAACAAATTAACAACATTGCGAATTTATTTCTTTTGCCTCTTTTCAGTGTCAGTCTGGAAAAAAAAAAAAAAAACGCTGCTGCTCCTGATCAAAATGAGATAGTAACTGAATGTTTTGCATTTGCAAAATGTCAATTAACTCTACACTAACATCGGACTGTCAAACTGACGCGTAGCCATGGTTCTATATAAAACTTAAGCATTAAAAACATCCTTATAGCGATAGAAGTTAATTAAACGATAAATTAAGTGGATTTTCTTTTTCATATTTATTGGCTGTGAATGTTTTATCAAGGAATTTCGAATAGTTCGCTTAAAATTTATTAAATTTTTAAGGATTCTTATAGAAAGCGATATTCTCGCATAATACGTAGTGTCCATTTATTGTGGGTTTAGTTTTAGACCAATATACAGTAAAGATAGCTGTACAAATATTCTAATTCTGCGCAAACAAATTTCTCGGTAATTGGTATTTCATAAGCTACGTATATTTGTATATTTCTAGGTTCAATCTGCAAGACAAAGTATAATCTTACAGCGTATAACAATGCCTAGTGCACAACTTACAATACACAACCTTCTGTGTAGCACATGCTGACAACAACATGTGCAGTATAGCCTGCAGGATACAACCTATACTTTACAACATATAGTTTGTAACTCGCAGTGTAAAATATACACTGCACTACCTACACTACGCAACCTGCAGTGTACAACCTACTCTGCACAGTCTACTGTTTACAATCTACGCTACACATTCTACAGCGTATAACCTACACAGTACAACCTGTACTGTAAAATCTATACTGTATTTAGTAAGTCACTTTGGTAATAGGTTACTTTGGTTAAATGGTGTTTGGTTGAACGGATGTTTGATGTATGCGTTAGAGAATAAGAGACATACCTTGAGTTGAAGAGATCTTGATGAGTAGCCTTCGTTATGGCCTGTTGGCTGTAAGAACTAAGAAAGCTACTTTATGTGGTAGTATATTTATTTATTGTGATTCAACAGGAATCAAATGACATAGCCAATTGTGCAAGCTATTATGAACAGAGAGTAACAGTTGTAGCAGGTCCAGTAGATGAAGCTTTGGTTGCGATGCCGGCTTGATGGGAGCGAGTCGTTAGGACGTCTGCTTATGGTGGAATCCAGCAGGAGAGAGAGAGAGAGATCAGGCAGCTTTTAGTTCTTCGGTGTCTCCTCCTAGCGGTCGAATTCTCAACCCCCTGGGGAGACAATTTTGCTGCTCTTGATTACTCAGGAAAAGGGGGACAACTGCTACAAATGCGTCTAAAAACGTTAAACTTACGTATAAATACGTCTGAAAACGTTGAAATTACACGTAAGTTCGTCTAAAACGTTTACATTACGTACAAATACGTTTATATTACAGTAAACACGTTGAAATTACGTATAAATACGTAAGAGAACGTTGTAATTACACGTAAATACGTCTAAAACGTTGGAAGTACGTATAAATACGCCTGAAAACGTTGTAAATACGTCTAGGAACGTTGAAATTACGTATAAATACGACTAAAACGTTGAATTTACACGTTAATACGTCTAAAACGTTGCGATTACGTATAGATAGTCTAAAAACGTTGAAATTACGTATAAATACGTCTAATAGCGTTGACATTACGTATAAATACGTCTAAAAACGATGAAAGTACTATAAATACGACTAAAACGTTGAAATTACACGTAAATACGTCTAAAATCGTTGAAATAACGTCTAGAAACGCTACAATTACGTCAGAATACTTCACAGACGTTGGAATTACGTAAACTTACACTAAAAACGTTGACATTACGTATAAATATGTCTAGAAACGTTGAAATTACGTATAATACGTCTAAAACGTTGACATCACGCATAAATAGGTCAGAAAACGTTGAAATGACGTATAAATATGTCTAACAACGTTGAAATTACGTATACATACGTCTAAAAACGTTAAAATTACGTATAAATACGTCAGAAAACGTATAAATACGTCTAAAACGTTGAAATTACACGTGAATACGTCTAAAACGTTGAAATTACGTATAAATACGTAAGAAAACGTTGTAATTACACGTAAATACGCAGCAGTTACGTCAGAATACGTCACAAACGTTAGAATTACGTACAATTACACTAAAAACGTTGAAATTATGTAAATACAGACCGTGGATGGGAATCGAAGCCACTAATTTTACTTCACAAATAAAAAATTTCAGAAATAATTTGCGTCATTAGCGACATCAATTACCGCAACTTTTCAGTTTTCCGAAATGTGGCACAGTGGTGGTAATTGATGTCGCTGCAAAATAAATTGAAATAAAGAGCAAATAAAAAAAATTGCCATCCTCTCGGTTATGACATATTTATTTAGGAGATGTGATTCTCTCTTCAATTATCGAAGTAAGTAAGTAAGTAATGCAATTTCACTTCAACATTTTTAAACAGAGAGTCTTCGCCTTTGGTTTCATAAGCTGACCACCACAAATTTGAAAAAGGAAATATAATATATATATATATATATATACACACACACACCTATATATATATATATATACACACACACACATATATATATATATACACACACACACACACACATATATATATATATATATATATATATATATATATATGTATACCTGCCAGAAGAAAAAAAAGACAAGAAAAATTAAACGTGTAAAAGTCTAGATTTGTTTTTCATGAAATTATTCACCATTGTTGAAATCAAATGATTCTATTTAGGTTTAAGAAAAAAATAAATAAGCAGAACTTGTTGATTTACGCACAGAATTTAATAACCAATATTTCTGTCGCAATTTCGCAATTATCTTTGTTAAAAAAAAAGAAAAAAACTATTTTAATCAATTCTGATTGAAAACTTTATTTTTCGTTAATGCAAGTTCTGAAGTTCTTTATCGTAGTATAGTGTTCTTTCTGAACCGTTACATCTCCCTGCTTTCACATGCTTCTTCTCTATTTACTTTGACAATATAATCTGCCATAAATTCAGATGTGGAGATTGCCTTGATGAAATTAAAGTTTTAATTTCGAGATATTGGGAGAAAGTTGATTAAGATTAAATATCTAAATATCTAAAGATGTTCACATGTATTTCTAGCATGTTTGTGTACACTCAAACATGCAACGGCACTCGCTGCTGTGTGTTTTGTTCCATACACATCTTTATATTTCGATCCCCGCTGTCTCGTGTGCTTAAACTTATCTAAATATCTGATGTTAATTAGACAATGATTTTTCTGACTATTAACTTTATATTTAGTTCGAATGCAGTCAGGCACTAATGATTTGAGATAAAGCAGATTGAAACGAAAAAAATATTTTTAATTTTTAATTATCTCTAAAGATGAGGTTAATATTTCAAAATAATATTATTTATTGGAAGAATATCTTAATTAATTTTTCAGAATAAACAGCAGAATTATCATGTCTTGGGCAAACTGATATCTATTTTAATATTAATATTCTTGCTTCCTTGTGTTTCTTGCGTGCATATCTTTACATACTCTTTTACTTGTTTCACTCATTGGACTGCGGCCATGCTGGGGCACCGCCTTGAAGTCGATCAGATCGACTCCAGTACTTTTGAGTCTGGTACTTATCTTATCGA
>JAOPJM010162134.1:0-13205 GCA_027124095.1 Muusoctopus leioderma
TACTTGGAAATGAATAAAAGGAAAGTAAAAGCACATTATTTTGGAGTTTTGTAAATAAATTAGTGATTATCAGTGAAGGATTGATAATTTAATTCATTACATTATAATGTGATAAATATGTTCATTATTATATTAATTGGGATAAGACATATAAAGGTAAAAAATATATTTAATCACTCATACTTTAACTCTTAACATCCTGTTAAAATTTTCTAAGTCCTGTAATAATTGTGCAAAAAATGCCTATAGACTGGTTTTTTACAGCTTATTTATTATGAAATTTACTTTTAAGAAACGTAGGTACTTGGTGTTTTCACACAAAAATATTTCACTTTCACCATATATATATTGCTGAATAATTTGTCAATTTGATGATGTGGTGTCGTGTGGAACTGGGTCCTACAGGATGGTAAGAGTTGAATAATGATTTCAAATATAAGCACTAAAAGCCACAAATTCTTTTATTTTGGAGGACAGGAAAAAGAGGCAGTTCAAATATATCGACCCCGTAACGATGAAGAGTAAAGTTGACCTCGGCAGGATTTGAACACAGAATGTGTGTTAATGTATACCGTTGTGTGTCGTCGAGTTTCGTCCCTTTAGTAAAAAAAAAAACTTTTTAAATTGATAACTTAGCTATTCAATAAATAGAGATTGATGAAATAAGTACTGGTGTCGATATGATCGACCAAAACCATTAAAGGCGATGTCTCAACATGGCTACAGTCCAATGACTGAAACCAATAAAAGAATAAATACTTTAAGGCATTATGTCCGTCGCTCCACCAATTCTGCCAATCCCCCTTCCTTTTTAGTTTACAAACAAAAATAATGTTTATAAAGGCGGAGGAGGTATGGCTGTGTGGTTATGGTGTTCACTTGGCAACTACGTGGTTGTGTGTTTGATCCCACTGTCTGGCACCTTGGGCAAGGGTCTTCTACCAAAGCCTTGGGTTGAACCAATGCCTTATGACTTAAATTCGGTAGACGAAAACTGTCTGGAAGGGCGGTGGAGGGACTATTCCTGTTTTGGGGTGGTATACTTAAATCGTTTCGCGATTTAACACCTTAATCTGGCCCTTGAGCGCCTATAGTGGAGCCCACTCAGTAACAAGCTCAGCCGAGGTCTCCGGTTTGAGGATAACTTCCTCTCTTCCTCCCTTCAGCCTTGGAGCACTCCATGGCCATAAATAAAAGACAGAGATTGGATAGTCCTACTTTCCATAGTTGTAAATATGGACAACAGTGGCATTATTGAAATATTTATTTTTAACATAGGCACAAGGCTTCAAATTTTTTTGGGGGAGGGCTATAGTCGATTAAATTAATCCCAGTACTTGACTGGTATTTTATTTTATCGACCCCAGAAGGATGAAAGACAAAGTCAACCTTAGCGTGGTTTGAACTCTGAACTTAAAGGTACGGAACTAAATACCGCAAGGTTTTGTTACATTGCAGTGGTTAAGTTCAAACCCCGACACGGTTTGGCTGATGTAACACCTTACAATCGTAACCACATAATGCAGTCAGCCCTATAGAATGTCTACCTACATTGTTGACAGGGCCTTAAAGTTCAGAATGTCACTGTCCCGAGATCAAATCCGAACGCAGTCGACTTTAGGGAGTTGAGTTCAAACAGACCGGAACCCTACTGCATCCTACACTTCCCTATCACAAAATAATACATAGATTATTCATAAATGGTTGATCAGTTCAATTACATTAAAATAGGGTGCAAGTTGTAATCAGTATATTCTCCCTCCACACTTCGTAATTAGCAGCACAAGTGAAGTGAAATCGCTACATCTGGGAAGCAAAACCTGCAGCATAGATTCGGTTCGCCACACACACACGCAGACACAAACGGGTACTTCCCTGTTATCGACAGCCAATTTTTTTTTTACTAACCCTAACTTAATCCTTTAGTAAAAACAAAATTGGCTGTCGATAAGAGGGAAGTACCCACAAACGTTTCCTATTATAATCCCATTCACATCTAGGATGCTTTATAGGAATATAAATCAATCCCAGTATTTGACTAATATTTTAATTTATCGACCCAAGAAGGATGAAAGGCAAAGTTGACCTCGGCGGGATTTTAATTTACAACGTGAAGGACCGTCACTGAATACCAACCACCAGGTATTTTAACTGACAATCTAACGATTCTGACATATTCTGTGTTGACTGAATTATAGGGTAAATTGTGAATAAGTTTACACAGGTATGTTTAATAAACATACAACCTGACTGTGTAAACAGATATTGTGGTTAATAATACACAGGGGGGGGGTTCTCTCTGCAGGACGAAGCCGAGAACAGTTCCACTAGTTTGTACTGGTTATTACCGTCTCATCGAGAATGTCTTACTCGTGTTCGTCCTACAGAGAGAGAGAGAGAGAAATAACATACAGCTTAGTTATGAAGAATTACAACCTAGTAACAGGCGCCGATTTTATTAATTTGCATGTCAGTGCATTCACTGGTAAAGTGTATTATCCACAAACCGCTGGCTCGGTATTTTACTTATGAATGTAAAGTAGTAGTTGTTAAGTTTGCCACACCAAACCTAAGTGTGGGGAACTAAGTGCACAACGGAAAGAAATATCAATTTAATTTAAGATGTATAAATTCTCATATGTGTGTGTGAGCGTGTGCACACGACTAATAAGTCGGTCAACAAAGAGAGAGGGAGGAAGGGTGTGTGATGTGTACCAGAGGTAAGAGAGGGGGGGAGGGAGTGTGATGTGTACGAGGGGTAACAGAGAAAGAGAGAGGGGGAGGGAGTGTGATGTGTACGAGGGGTACCAGAGAAAGATAGAGAGAGGGGGAGGGAGTGTGATGTGTACTAGAGATAACAGAGAGGGAGAGAGTGTGATGTGTGCCAGAGGTGAGGGAGAGAGTGTGATGTGTGCCAGAGGTAATAGAGAGAGAGAGAGGGGGAGTGTGATGTGTACTAGAGATAACAGAGAGAGAGAGAGGGAGTGTGATGTGTGCCAGAGGTAACAGAGAGAGGGAGTGTGATGTGTACCCGAGAAAACAGAGAGAGAGGGTATGATGTGTACAAGAGGTAACAAAGAGAGAGAGAGAGATGTATGATGTATACAAGAAGAAACAAAAAGAGAGAGAGGTATATATGGGTACAAGATATAAAAGAAAGAGCTTTGGGGGAAGTTATTTTACCTGATATACCTATATATAAAAAATGGAATTCCCTGCTTTGTCATAAATGTTGCTAAGCGTATATTTCTTAATTAATTCAGATGTGTAGATTAGCCGAGTTTCACCCTATTGAATATATACATACATAGATACACACACGTCTATATGTATGTGATGTGATGTGTGTGTTTCTAATATCTGTATATCAGCAAAACATTGCAATTTTGCTTTGTAGAATGTCAGTAGGATGAGTATAAAATAGGTAGTGCTGGGTAGGTAGGAAGGAAGGTACCGTACCGGTGGTGTTCCGTTTGAAAATTGTAGCGAGTATGGTTGTCACTTAATTGAGGGATTTGCTGTGTGTGAGCTGATGAGGTTTAGGGAATCTCCAGAATTTCTTCTCTATATGCTGGATGTTAGTAGTACCTACTACTACTAGGTCATATCTACAACTCGGTCGTCCACAGCGGGGATGGTGGACTCTCTCTCGGGACAGGTTTACTGGTGGGTTTACTGCTATAGATTGACGAGGGTTTAACCAGCCCTTTCTCTCACACTGGATCACAAAAGACGGTTTATTAAAACACTACAAAACATTCCCCCTGTAAAGTCATTTGGAACAAATGCTCTTGAAACCAGCCCCTTCTCTCACACACACACACACACACAGCGGGCAGTAACGACGTGTAAACACTGCTGTTATTGCCACCGACACTACTGACATGGCGCTGTGATCAAAGTCCTAAATGTTGATGGTTCGTGTCTAGAAGAAAGCTGACCTGGTGACAATGACACGAAAACTGGAAGAAACATTGTAGAATTTACCATCCGTTGCACAAACTGCACCGAGGGTTTTTAGAGTAGTTTCGAGGGCAGCTACAAAGATCAGTTAAAGGTATGTATGTCCTCCAAGCACATTTCGATGAAATGCAATCAGAGACTGCTATATATATATATATCCAAAAAAGGGGAAGAAAAAGGTACCGTTATATTTTAGGAGGGTCATTTCACCATGAATATAGAACCACACGCACTGGTGGTTTGTTTTTCAAAATGTTCGCCACACTACTGTGACCTTCTCAATAATTTAGCCACAGTATTGTGGGGGGAAATTTTGAAAAACAAAGTGGAATCACCAGT
The DNA here is from genome assembly GCA_027124095.1 of Muusoctopus leioderma. Lineage (NCBI taxonomy): Eukaryota > Metazoa > Mollusca > Cephalopoda > Octopoda > Octopodidae > Muusoctopus > Muusoctopus leioderma. The sequence continues at coordinate 4,303 of JAOPJM010162134.1, forward strand.
GCGTGTGATTCTATATTAATGGTGAAATGACCCTACCAAAATACAACAAAATCGGTTACAACACATGGCTTCACATAAAACAAATACAAAAACGGAAGGAAAGGAATATAACAAAACACGAATAAATACCATTGAGGTTCTGACTAGACACGCACACAATGCGGAAGGTGGATGCTTTTTTTTTTTTTGGTTCAGGGTCATTTCCACAAAGCTCGATATCCTACCAACCATATTTCTTCTGTTTCACTAAAATTAGGAGAAATAAAAACATCGATATGGCTGCCTGATACGGACTAGATAACACGTTCAAGGCTGACGATGCAGTCAAAGCAAATATCATTAGAGATCTGATTGTGAACATATTCAGAAAGAAGGACGGTGGACCCGTGGGGGTTAAATAGCTAACCCTTTAATGCAAGATCTGTTATTGGGGTGTGTAATCCATAGTAACATAAACAACATGCTTACTTCCACTAAAAGCAAAACCTATGAAACACAGGCGATATCCTTTCTTTATGATTTGGAAACTTTACTAAACAATGAGCGAATTGCCTTCATATTTTTTAATTTCTCTTCAGCCTCTGACAGGTCGATCCACCAAAAACTAAACCTGAAACTAGAATGCTACGAAATTCTTATTAAAAACAACAAAAAATAAAACTCCTTGACTAGATCAGAAGTTTCTCAAAAATGCGGTTAATCAGGAGTAAACTTTCAGAGTTAGCGACTGTTGACCTGGAGTGCTCCAGTTCATAGCTCTAGGTCCTCTGTATTTTACAGTAATGGTGTGTTTCACAACATCACCTCCAGGTGTCACTTATATAGTGACGACTCGTGCATCTGCTAAACTACCATGTCTGGCAATAAATGTTCCATTTTTCAAAATAACTACAACAGGAATGAGAGAAGACAACGTTCCAAATAAGTGCTGAACCTATATAAATTTGCCCTACGTTACAGTAGAGAGACGGAGCTACCAAACGACAGACATTTACACTACAAACCGCATTGTGGGCGGCTTGTTAAACCAATGATGACCCGATCTATGGCTATTGGACACTAACACTCCTGCTCAGACTGACAACACCAGAGAAATGTCAATCATGACAGTCACCATCCGCACAGACAAAGTCTTGTACACGTTCATACCAAGCACTCAGTGGTCAGTTTCCTCATTAAACCTAACTCAGGCACATTATCAATTAACGAGAAGCTCGTCGGAAAGGGTCAGTTTTAAAGTCAAGCCAACATCAAACGATAGATGGCATGAATCCCAGCCGGTGACTGCATTGCAGAACTTAGACAATCTCTCGAACAGACTCAGAGCTAGTGTGACTAGAGAAAACGAGGGTCGCTACGTTGTCGATAGACTTGCTAGAAATAGCAGTGAAATCTCCCTCAAATCACATCCTACGGTCTTAAAAAAAAGAGACATTGGATAATGCAGTCTGGAGGTACACTCCTAAAAAAAGACGGGTTGGTCATGGCTTGAATGTCTTTGATCAGAACCGACTTGGATCTAAGCAACCCTTACCTATCTTCCAACTGGCTGTGTGTGAAAGCTGTCCTATCTGCAAGGACGGAGATCGAACCATTGACAAGACAATGAGCTGTGTCACAAAGGACGGCCAACAGGGAGAACTCGCCCTACTTTAGATACAACCACCCAGGCCCAACCCTCTAAATATTTCAATCTATCGAAATAATGTGAATACCTATTGCTTCACCAACTATCAGCTTGTGTGGTATTTCCTCACAACATTGTCAATAAGACAGATATATATAACTGAAGCACTTGAAACCAGCTTTTATAACAACCAGTTTCATCTTCTCGTTATTCACTTCTCTCTCTCTCTCTCTTCTAGTACATATAGTTTACCTAATTCTTCTTTTTCTATCCATCTCCCGCCATCCACCTTATTTTAAATATCTCCTCCCACACATCTTCCAACTTTACTGACGAAAATATTCGCCTGGTTACCACGGATGGCCACATAGTTGCAGTTTATATAACCCACCCGAGAGAATCACAAAATGAGTGTCTTTTCTTACTTTATAAGATTTTAAACAATTACACTTAAAACTTTGCTGAAGCATTACTCATTAAGTGTATATATATATTTATATAAACACACACTATATACGTTATATTACATATATTAAACACACATAGCTAAACAAATATATACATACAAGCGTACGTAAACACTTTCTCTCTCTCTCTCTCTTTCATACACACACACACATACATTTATAAATAGTTTCTAACATAGGCACAAGGCCAACAATACCCCAGTACTTGACTGGTACTTTATTTTATCGACCCCGGAAGGATGAAAGGCAAAGTTGACCTCGGCGGGATTTGAACTCAGAGCGCAGTGAGGCAGAAAGAATACCGTAAGGTATTTTGTCCGACACGCTAACGACTCTGCCAATAACAATAATAATAGTTCTTTTTTTATTGGCTACAAGGGCCCAAGAAGCTGAGGACAGCACAAGGCGAAATACATACCCACGAATCAGCAATGCATGGACATTGAACGTGTGCGTGCCAGACGTTTTCATCATCCTGCGCGCATCTCGGACAGGTACGGTTGCTAGTGGCTCCACCACGGCTATGCCTGTAGAGTTTATCCCGAACTGGCAACGCTCCCCTGTAGCACTGACAGGCTAAGGACTTTTGGAAATTATCCATAGTACCCGACCTGAAAGTCCTCCAGAAGAGACTGCTCAGAATGTCTTCGTCGATGCCCAGAATCGCTCCAAGGCGATCCACTAACCCTCTATAGATTGTGAGAGTAGACGTTCCACCGACTACATGATCCAGCTTATAGATTGCAGTGTGTGCCTGGCAACATTCTGCGCTTGACCCACGACTGCAACTCAGTCAAAGAGACGAGCTGTGGAAAGGCTTGTCGCACGAACGGCGAGCACACTAGTTCACCGTTATCGTCATCCAGGAATCTCTGCAAATGTGTTAGCCTCAGTGCATGTCTGCGCATCAGAAGCGACGGCATCCCGAGGCCTCCTTGTAGTGGATGTTGGCAGCAGATGGTGCTCTTGACCAGCGAGACCTGTCCCTTCCATGTGAATCAGAAGAGCATAGCTTCCTCTCAACCCATTTCTGAGTGAGACTGTTAGGCCTGCTCGAGATCTCCTCCCAGTTTTTATCCACCTGGAGGTCTGGTATGAACCAAACCCCGAACACCTTAACTGGACCCTCAGTCCAGCGACAGAAGCCGCCGCCCCTGATGGACTTGCCTCTCCAAGGGCCGAGTAGCAAGCCCACTGACTTGTCGCGGTTGATAACCGATTTACCATCCGGGTCTAGGAAAATCGTGCTTAAAGCTAAGTTCAGACCTTTCCAAAACAGCACCGCTACATCACTCGATCCGGGCCGATCGAAGGAGGCTTAGGCCTCGTAGTCGTCTGGAAGGAGGGCGAGCGAGCGCGTCTCGGAAATGTTCGTCTCACTAATGGCTACTACACCCAGACGTAGTAATCTGATGTCGTTGAGCAGGTGTCCCTGCTTCCACACCAACCCAAGGCCACGTGCATTTATACATTCCACTCGTATCTGCGACATGTTTACTTGCGAAAGGGTGGGAAAGATCACTTACTTGTTTTAAGTGTTAGTAATCCGAAGCTTTAGGATTAGATTTCCTGGGAACACCCAATGTCTCCCCCAAGCATCTTCGACTTGGGATTTTTCCTGAAGTCTCCCACGTCACTTGGGAACCTTTCCAGGAGTTCTGAAGAAACTCCTGGTAATAATAATGATCATAATAATTCTTTCTTTTATTGGCCACAAGGGCCCAGAGTGTGGGGACAATACAAGGACGAATTACAAACACAAAGTGGAGGGGTTTGCATCGAGTAAAAAAGGAAATAACAAGAAGAAATTAAACAAGAAACATTCTCCAATAGTGGGGAAGACGACAAGGGTAATTTGGGGGAATCCCCACAAAAGGTCCCAGATTACCCTGCCGCACCAAAGGCATCAAAAGTGCCCTCTCTCGGTTTCTTTCCTCCTGCTTAGAAAAGCATACTGATGGTAGGCCCATTCAGCCTCGCCAATTTCGCCACTTTCACCCATCTTTTATGAAACTCACTAGAAGGCCGCCTTCTCTACCCTCAACTTCCTCTTCAAGTAGTACTTGAAGAAGGTGATGAAGGCTGGTCGAGAGAGGAAAAGCCCTGTCCTCAAACCCTTCAAACGAGTCCACCAGACAACCTCTTTCATCATAGCCACAAGGCAGAGGAAAACTAGCTGTCGTTCCCTGCCAAAGGAAGGTGGCGGGTAGATTCTCACTATAAACTTGGCTAATAGCCAGACTTTTCCCACATGTGACAGCAGCTGTTCGACAAGAAGCCCACAGTTCTGCAATGCACGGACACTGAACGATAGCATGCAGGACGGTTTCATCACCCTGAGCGCATCTCAGACAGATTCAGCTGTTGGCACTTCCATGTCTGTAGAGCTTGTTTCGAAGAGGTAACGCCCCCTGTAGCACTACCAGGCGAGGGACTTTTGGAAATTGTCAAAAATCCCTGATCTGAAATTTCTCCAGAAGAGGCCACTCAAACTGTCTTCGTCGAGGCCAGAGTCGCTCCCAGGCCGTCGTCGCTCATGCCCCCCCACTAACCACCTATAGATTGCAGGCGTTGTTCTACCGACAACCGCATGGTCCAGTTGGTAGAGTGCCGTGTGTGCCTGGCAACATTCAAGATGCCAGACGTCCAGCCATGGTCTGTGCTTGACCAAAGACTGAAGCTCGCTTAATTAGACGAGGTGCAGAAAGACGTGTCGCACGAAAAGCGCCAACAAAGGTATGCCTTCGATTTCACTTTCGTCTTCGTCGTCATTGCCACCGTTGCAGCAATTGAGGTAATTCTGTAGATGCGTCAGCCTCAGTGCGTATCTGCGCCTCATCAGCGACGGCATTCCGAGAACACTACGGAGTGGGAGTTGGGAGCCGATGGATTTCTTGAACAGCGAAACCTGTCCCCTCCACAAGAAGCGGAAAAGCGTGCATTCCGATGTGTCTTGGTACAAGGTACGACACTGAGGCGGTAGTACACCACCGAGGCGATGTAGAGTTAGCAATTTCCGCTCGACCTTTCAGAGATAGCTTCCTCTCGGCCTATTTCTGGGTGAGATTGGCTACTATTCAAGTGACCTCATCCCAGTTTTTCTCCACCTGGAGGTGCGGTCCGAAACAGACCACGAGCACCTTGACCGTGTCTTCGGTCCAATGACAGAAATTACCGCTAGCTGGCAATGACCTGCCTCTCCACTTGCCGAGCTGCAGGCCCACCGACTTGTCTCGGTTGATGTGTGCTCCCGTACACTCCTGGAACTCTAGTATGGTGCCGACCGCCTCTAAATCCGAAGTGTCCGACACCATCACAGTTTCGTCGTCCGCGTAAGCAGACACGGCATTCCTGTCACCCAGTTTGAGCGGGATACCCATCAAAGTTTACAACCTCCACAGCAAGAGCTTCAGTGCCAGTGCGTAGAGGAGGGGAGAGGAGACATCCTTGACGGACCGAGTGTGCCATGGGAAAGGGTTCCGAGAGGTCGCCATTCAGTTTGACCACCGAACAGATGCCACTGTATATTGTGGCGACCCAGCCTCTGAAAACGGGGTCGAAACCGGCTGTTCTCAGGACAGCCGCCAGGTATCGATGGTCTATCCTGTCGAATGCTTTCGATTGGTCCAAGTTGATCAGCGCTCCACCGAAGCCAGATCTATTCCCGATCCGCTCTACGATGTAGCGCACGAGATGGAGGTTGTCGTGGGTAGATCTGCCGGGAATCGCACAGATCTGCGCGTCTCCGACAACACTACAGAAAACAAGCGTCAGCCTCTTAGGTAATGCCTAGGTCCGAATCGTTAACTCTGTGTTGAGCAGAGTTATAGGCCTAATGTTTTCTACCACGCTCCCCTTGTTCGAGCTCTTTCTCAGCAGCATCACCACTCCCCGGCTCACACGACTGGGGATGCTCCCAACCTCCTGCCAGCTGAAGAAGACAGTTGCTAAGAAAGTAGCGAACAAGTCTGGCATGTAGAAATAGAGTTCGTAGGGCAGACCATCCAATTCCGGCAATTTTCCCCTTACACAGTGGGTCAGTGCGTCCGCCATTTCGTCGCTTGTGATCGGCTTTTCGCAGCTCTCTGCTTCCCTGCTCGAGAGTCGCGGCAAGCCGTCGGGGTACGCATCGATGTCCACCATTTCCAGCCCGCTGCTCCTCGCGAACAGTTCGGCAAAGTGCCAGTGGGAGGCCGCACACATCTGTTTCGACTCGGAAACCACGCTCCAACCGCGGTCCGTCATACGCCGAATTGTGGTTATGTTTCCACGCTGCGCCTCTGCCACCTGGGCCCATTGGACGGCCTTCGTGCCTTCGTGCTTCAGCGCACACACCCTATCTCGGACAACGCAACCTTCGTGTTTCGCGTCGAAGATGTGGTCGAGGGCCATTCTCACCACTAGCACATCGTTTGCTATACATCTCCTATGCTCCTCTTCTAAACGACGTACCAGTTCGTTTTCTACTCTACTGTTTTCTATCGCTATCTCCCTGCTAAAGCTAGTTGCTAATGTTTTTCTTTTTTTCTTTAGCGAGAGCCACCGCGTGTTGTAGTTGATAGCTACTGTTAGTTCCCTCTTAACTAGTTCACTAACCCGGTCCCTGAAATCTTTCCGCACCGGAAAGGGCGCGTTCAGTTTCCAGTAACGAGGTCTCTGTCTATTTGTGTGTTCCAAGTTGACTGTGCAGGTCACAAATTTGTGTTCTGTATAGCTCCCAATTCGGAACTGTGGACTACTAACGCTAATCCTATCTGTTAACCTAACGAAAATCCTATCTACGTACGACCGCGATGACCAGTTGTGATTTGTTTAAGTCCACACTGGCGCATCCGGGCAATCGAGTCCAAACTTGCCAGACAGTTGGAAATGCCTGAGGAGGTCTGTGAGGCTTTGCTTCTCTCTCTTCTACTGCCTACTCCCACACAATCGCTGCGTACATCCCAAAAAACATTCCTATCGCCCACTAGCACTAATGAGTGAGATGTCCCCAAGAACGTCTCTAGGCGTCTGAAGAAATCTGACCTTCCCGCTCCGGTCGGAGTGTAAACGGCCACAAGTTTGAAGGCTCCACCGTCGCCCTCCCTGCTCCCCACGTCCAGTACGACCGATCTACCATCCTGGTGTCGGAAAACCGTATTACCTCTAAGTCTAGACCTTTCTGAAACATCACCGCTACACCACTCGATCCGAGCCGACCGAAAGAGGCGTAGGCCTCGTAGTCATTCAGAAGGAGGGTGAACGAGTGTATCTCAGAAACCCTGGTCTCACTGATGGCTGCCACATCCAAACATAGTGACCTGCGGTCGTTAAGCAGGCGTCCCTGCTTCCACTCCGACCCCAGGCCACGAGCATTTATTGAACCTAATCTGAGAATAGTCATTCAAAATGGGAGAAAGGTAAACAAAAACAAAAAGGAGACATGGTCACTTACCCTAGTGCGGCTGTAACCCTTCTTCAGGTCCCTTGAAAGGGCCCTCCAAAATCCTTTTATCTAGAATGTTTTCAAAATTACCCACTTCATTTGGGTAGAGTTTCCATACTTTTGGTGTGGTCCCTACCAGAAATCTCCCTGGTGGAGATTTTGAGAGGGCTAGCTTGTGAACGCCCTCACCTGCTGTGAAAAATTTGTCTTTGTTATTTTGTACGAACTCCATCAACTTCTCGTTCTCATTTCGGAGAACAGGCTAATTGATGGATTCGTCTATGGATTGTTTCTGTTCTAGGTGTTGCTGTTGTTGGTTTGTCTCTTGTTGCTGTTCTTGCTCTTTGGTTGTTGTTGTTGCTGTTCTTGTTCTTTTGGTTGTTCTTATTGTTGTTGTTGTTGTTGCTGCTGCTGATGCTTCTCCTGTTGCTACTCTGCCCGTTGCTGTTGTTGCTAATGATGGCGGTGGGAGTCTGTTGGCTTGTTTGGTTTTTTGGCCGCGTCTTTTTCAATGTTGAGCAATTCTGTAGATTATCTCAAAGTTGTACCTAATTCTTGTTGCAAGAAAGGAAACAATTGATGCATTTCTCAAATCATGAATTATAAAGATAATAATGATAATTCTGATAATTGTGTATACCTCGTTAGTAACACCAATGATCAGAAGTAACCACTCAGTTATAAAATTATTGTTTTGATTTTTATGGTAATTTTTACTACTGGTGATGTTATTCTGCTGTTAATATAATTCATTCGTTATGTATATGTGGTGTGAATGTTTGTGGCTCCATCGATGTATGTATTAGTGTAGGTTTAAACGTATTGAGTGTGTGCAAAGTCGTTTGCAGGTTTGTTTGGTTTCTAAGTCTAGACAAAGTCTAGACTTTCTTATGAAATATGAATGAATAATAATGATGATGTTAATGAAGAAAACAATACCAAAACAATAGAAAATTAAACTAAATCGTATGTAAATCTGATTTCCAACTCATTTGGTATTTTCATGCTATGGCTGGTCGTTAGAGAGTGTTTGGTGTAGCATTGAGCTCCATGGTAAATGTTATTGTCAGCCACATTTCAATTCCAGATTACAGCAGTTTTACATAATATTATCCCTTAATCTAGCTTGATAAATTTGAATAGATGGTTGAGGTCACTGCTGTTCGTACTTAAATGTTATTATTATTTTTATAGTTTAGTATATTAAGGCAAACATTGATGGGGAATTGAAATTTGAAGGAGTAGAACTGGACAAATTATCTACTGAGGTGTCTGGATTGCAAGATGAAATTTGTTTGTCGATCTACCATCTACCTATTTCTCTCTCTCTCTCTCTCTCTCTCTCTCTCTCTCTCTCTCTCTCTCTCTCTCTCTCTCTCATATA
>JAOPJM010162234.1:0-13205 GCA_027124095.1 Muusoctopus leioderma
ACCATACATGTTTTCTTTTCTTCTTTCCTTCATGGAAGAATAATAATATATTTATATTTAACGCATTATCATAAAACATTGAGCGTTAAAAATGGATTATAAATTTCCATTTAAAGCTGTACATTTCTGATTAAACAATTTGCAAATATTTGTCATATACTAGTGGATGTCTATGAGCTGACTATTACTTCCGGCCATGGAATTTTTCATCTATCAAGTAAACAATAAAAACGTTAAAATTATGTATTATGTACGAGTTGTTTTATAAAACAATTAATTATATTAGTCTGATGACAAGTTAGTTCATTAAAAAGCTTAATTGCAGGCTTTGAAAATATTCTTTTATGGTATTGAATTTTTGCATGCATGAAAAGTTAAAAGTTAAGTGAATGTCTTTCTCGAGCCTATGGGCCATTAGGCTGGAGTTTATCCCCGTTCCTGTGGCATTAAGTGACCAGTCCGTCGCAGGGTTAACCCCCAGCTACTACTGGTATTCATTTTCAGCTGAGTAGATTGGAGCAATGGGAAATATCCTGTCACAATTAGTTGGGAACATTTTCCATAAAACAAAATGAAAACTAGATATTTTAGCTGCTGAATCTTGGTTCAATATTTCCCAAAATAAAGATGGAACAACAAAAGCTAATCTGCTAACCAAACAAGGTTTTGAGTGAAGTCAATATGCTAAACACCAAATGCCGTACTGATCGGGTTGCTCCTAAGTATTCAAATTCTGATCTCTGTCGTACAATTAGTTTGGGTTCATAATCATTCCAAAGATATACCCTTTTTTTGTCTTTCAAGTTTGTGTTAGAGAGATAATAGAGTCCTATAATATATCAGATTTCTTATTCCATATCAACTGACATTTTAAAACTCTTTATTTTGCTGAACTTGCTTTGAAGAGATTATCTGTGATCAGTAACAGCTATTATCAACATATTCAAGCTTTACTGATCAGCAATGTTTGATTATGAGCTATTTCATCCTTGGTTTTTGTGAAGTTTATAGAATTATCAGTTTATTCAGAAAGCTTTAATTATTTCTATGGAGACAATAATTTCTTTTAATTAACAATAACCATGGGTATTTTTGTTTTTAAATAAAACATTTTGATCTGTTTCTTTCAGGAAGCGGTTTCATTTGGTAAAAAAGTTGCTGTTTACGATTTTGTCCAACCAACTCCTTTCGGCACAACCTGGGGTAAGTGTCTATAACTTTTTTCATAAACATTTATTTTCTTTAGCCTTTTTCCTGCATGACCGTAGTACTGACTTGGCCAAACCCAACCAGTATGTTTTTGTTAGGAAGGCGTTTTGCTACACACGACTTCTAGATACACCTTATTTTTGAAACATCATTTGATGGAAATCACGGAATAAAAGAATGATTTATAGGTATGGCTATATATAATAGGACTGGATTTAGTAGGACTGTTCTATATATAATAGGACTGGATTTAGTAGGACTGTTATTTAAAAATTTCCTGATCTTATGTATCATTTTTCTTCAATCATTCACATCTTATCTAGTCAGTTTGCACCAACACTGACAAGTCCTATCAGTTATATTTATTTTCCTGTTTCTTATCAGTATGTTGATCAAAAGGTCATCATTACAACTATAGGTTCCTGTCACAATAGTGCTGTATATTGTAATATAAACAAAAATGAAAACATGTTAGATACATACATTGTCAAGATCATAATATATGTAAGCAAATATAATGTACATCTACATCAAGGGTTACCAAACTGAGGTTAATTTACCCCCAGGGGGTAAATTTCACCTACCCAGAGTGTAAATTTGCTGATTCTAGATTTGTACATTTTTTTTTTCAGTTATGATTTTAAAAAATCTGAAGTTGAAAAGAAAATTTGAAGTAGGCCAATTTTGTGAAAAAATATTATTTGATCATAAAATAATAATGTTTAAAAACAGTATTTTAAATTTCCTCTTTGTCGGTTGTTTTGTTATGGCAGAAGTGTAAACTCAAATTACTGAACAAAAGAGTGGGGGTAAATTTACTTTCGAAAAGTTGCCAGTGGGTAAATGGAATGAAAAAGGTTGGGAACCCCTGATCTACATGCTTATACCCAGATAAGTACTCCTGCACATACATACACATACAACCTTTTTATTGTAAATAGGCCAACTAGTTTTGTCTAATTCCATGAAAACAGCAAATCTCTATTCTAATTTCTTAACTTTTTTGTTTTGGCGTTTATTGTTTTATAGCTATGCTATCTAAATCACAATATGAGTTCTGACTCGTATATGATTTAGATAGCATAGCTACAAAACAATAAACCCCAATTTGATTGTCAAACCAAAGTTGTTCAGCACATGACCTATTTTAAACATATTAGGTAGGATAGTGTGAAAGTAGAAATAAATTGAGTCGCTAGTTAGTACTTATTTTTTACTAGTATATAAAAAAAGTAAAAACAAAATATACGGAAGCAATGATTATATTTTTAATGAGTTGTTGTTTCGCCCCAGGTCAGCCTTGATTGAGTGAACTTCTGATCGGAGATATTCTAGCTGTGACCATCCTGTCTTTATTCAGAACTAGTGTCTCTAGGACTAAATACAATTCCATTTGTAAGATGGTAGAATGTGATTTGAGGGAAATTTTGCTGCTAGTTCTAGCAGGTCAAGTGACCACATAGTAGGCTTGCTTGTTGGATTGTATAATTAGACTACCTATGTGTTTCCATTAATTTTCAATATAATCAAGATTTTGGAGAGTTTAAATAAAATATAACGTTATGCATTGGTGTATCAGGCTAGTGTTGGCTAACTGAAATCTCACAATGTTGTTCATGTTACAATGAAATTATAATTTAGATATGAACACTTTAGTATGGGCAATGTTAGGTGAGTGGTATTAGAAGGGTTAAACAATTTGTATCAAGGGAGCCTTTCAAGTTAAGTTGAATATGAAGTTTTGTAATTATAAAGTAAAGGTTTTCTTTCCCAGTTGATATGAATGAAATGTGTCTGAATTTGTTTACTGTATTGACTGGAAGAAAAGTTTTAGAGTTAAGTCAATTTTTTTCTTGTTTCTTGTAACAGCGTAACATTTACACCTTTTCACTGCCGTTTGACTGTTTTATATCCCACACTTGTTGGCCATTCCAATTGTATTATTTTTTTTTTATTGTAGGCCTTGGAGGTACTTGTGTCAATGTTGGGTGCATTCCAAAAAAGCTAATGCATCAAGCTGCTCTCTTAGGTAAGTTTTACTTTTTTTTCCTCTAGATTATTTGGCCTAATTTTTAAAAACTTAAAACAACCTGATTCTGTTATTATATGAGAACTTTTCATCCTTCCGAGGTCGGTAAAATAAAGTACCAGTCTGACGATTCCACCAGTCTACCACCCTAGACTGGTATTTTATTTCTCTACCCTGAAAGGATGAAAGGCAAAGTTGATCTCGGTGTTATTTGAACTCAGAGAGCCGGAGCAAATACCACCAGGCATTATATCCATTGCTCTAACAACTCTGCCAATTTGCAATAGTTGTACATATGAAATTTAACAACTTGTTATTAGTATTGTTAAACTCCACTTAAGCATTTCAATTCCTTATTTGCAATTTTGTACCCTTTACATACAAAGCCATATCCTGTTTATTACCTTGATGTGGTAAGAATTATTTGAGTTTTAGTGTCTAACATTGATTCTGATTTTACATTTGGTTTACTTTCCAATTATCAAAGTCAACTTATAGTTAAAAAAAAACATCTTTCAAATCATTCATACTTTCACTCATCTGAACAACATCATGATGCCAAAAAAGCTAAGAGGGAGATTTGGGTTCAGTGTTATGCAACATATTTTGATATACACATATTTGAAAGGGGTTTGTTTATGTATGTATGTATGCTTTATTTTAAAGTGTCAACTCGGTTTTCTAAACTATATATTTTACAGGGGAAGCTGTAAAAGACAGTACATATTATGGTTGGCCAACAAAACCAAGTAAGATTTGAAAGTTTTTGCATTTTTAAATTCAGTCTTATTTTCTTATTTGTAATTTAGATTGTTATAACTTGATTCTGTTTGGTTTTAGTAGGGACTTGTTCAAAATTTGTGCTCCTTTATCCTTCTTGGAACAAATTCTTCTAAAAGTATTTTACCTGTGTTCCTTGGTCCTGAGGAATCTGACTGAGGCTCCCCTCTATCATACTTCTTCTACACACAGCACACATCTTATTGCCTCTGCTCTAGCATCTCTATAATCTCTCCAGACCTACCTTTCATCATGTCAACGTTGGTGGTGCCAGCACTGAAGTTTTATACTTGACATGAAGTGGGAGTATCTGGTGGTGGCAGGATTGTTTGATGTCTGTTTCCTGCATGTGAAAGGAAGAATTGGTGCATCGTTTGATGACGGCCGAGGAGTTCTCACACATGGCCAGACATTTCCACCTGACCTGTCATTCACAGCATTAACATAGTAAGTGTTAGTGCTGTAAATGTAGGTAGGGATTTTCATTTTATTTGTGACTGTCATGATTTTGGCATGATTTTATAGGCTGGATGCCCTTCCTCACTAACCACTTTACAGCATGGACTGGGTGCATTTCTCGTGCTACGAGCACTAGAGAGGTTGTTTCTCGGGACTAAAGTGTGCTCTCTACACTGTTTCAGTTTCTATTCGGAGTTACTGTTTTCCGCCTTTGCTGTGGCATACGGATTACAAAATCCACATCTTCTCTGTACAGAATTTCATTCAGTTACTGGCTAGCGGAGTACACGAGACCTCCGTGTATGTGTGTGTGTGTATGTGTGCATGCATGCATCATTTCACATCTGCCCCTCCATGCTGGTATGGGTCACACAGGTCTTCACGGCCTGTGTTTTCTTGTGCACACAGCAACAAAACCAGCTAACGTTGGTGCTGTGCATGTCCTCCAGTGCGGACGACGTATGTTTTGTCATGCCACCAGCATTTGAGAGGTGTCCTATGTGAGGAGGACTAAAAGGTCCCCCCTCTGCTTTGCATCAGTTCTCATTTGGAGTCGCTGCTCTCTCAGACGTGCAGCCTGGTATTAGAGCATCTGTCCCGTGTGAGGCGGACCAAAGGGTCTCCTGTAGCCTCTGTCAGTTCCTACTCGGCGCCACTGCTCTCCCTGATAAGTATCCTGCTATGTAGCATGGATACATTGGTGGGTGGGGGAGGATTTAACTACCTAGGTTATTTATCCTTGAGGCTCCCTATGGCAGCGGACTAACTTTTCTCCATAATTATGGCAAGGGTGCTCAGTATTAGGGTAAGAGTTGGGGGTGGGTACTGTAGTCTTTTAAGGTTGTCTCCAAGACGGGATACTAGTCTAGAGGCACTTAGTTGGGGATTGAGGCTGTCTTCTTGATTGTAGGAAACTGGGAGTTGCCAAATTATTTATCCTAGAATGGTTAGTACTGTAGTAGTCTACCATGATGTAAGGGCTACTGGCTCTTTCCATCATGGCACTAATGGAGCTTCCATTAGGAAGAAGGGATTACTGTAGAAGTCTGTCACAAAGACTATTGGCTGTCAGGCCAGGGTGGGTGTACCAAGCAGCAACTGTGGGAACATTTGCATCATCACTCACTCATAACAGAGAATGTATAAATACATAGATAAATAAATACTAATAATAATGAGAGGATGATTTTGCATTGTCGTTCGCTCATTCATTGATAGTAAATCATATTGGGAACCAAAGAATATATGAATACATAGATAAATATTAATAGGAATTTAAGAACAGAAAATAGGTGAAGACATAAGTATCTGATAATATATGACATGCAGAGATATGGTGTACCTATTCTAAAAACCAGGTGTACCTATTCTAAAAACTATAATATATATATATATATATATATATGAAACACGAGCAAGACGTGGGCCGCCGACCCGTCTGGGAGAGTGGTGACTCCAATGAGAAATCGATGCGGGCCGAAATCACCCGTCCAACTCATGCCAGCATGGAAAACGGACGTAAAACGATGATGATGATACTAATACTTTTAAGAAAGGCATAATAAATCATACCTTTTCTTTTGTCCTTTCATCTATTTACCAAATCAACATCATCATTGTTTTAATGAGAAATGGTTACTGAGAACCATATTGTTTTGTTAAGCTTAAATGTTCAACTTCCGTATTCAGACCACAAGATGGTTAGACCATGATAGTTTTAGCTACAAACACAACGATAAAATCTGATTTGAAACAAGTCAGAGGAATATCTTCTTCAAAATCAAAATCTATTTTTTACAAGCTGTTGTCTTAGTGAACGCGTCTCAAGGGAAGTAATTCCATTCTTTTTATTTTCTAATGTTCATTTCAAAGTTGTCGCCCTTGGATTATTAACAATCATCATCACCACCAACATCATCCTCACCACCACCACCACCATCACTGCCACCAACACCACTATTTGTAGCAGAACATGGATTTATTCAAATTCTGCCATAAGTGACTTTGCTTTTTTCATCCTTCTGGTGCCCCAAAATCCCAGTTACATTTATTGGATTCAGTTACATTAGAGTTGTATTTATTTATATATTATTTATCAAATTAGTTAATTGCCTTAAAATAAAGAAATCCTTGTTGGTTGACTATCTATGTTATGTCTTCTACCTAAAGTTACATTAATATGGAGAAATTATCATAATTGGGTCAATTTAACCTTTCATATTTTGAGTATAATTACTAACAATATGGTTGGATTCATTTAATCAACTATATCCGATCCCTTACAAACACTAGCCTTTGCCCAAATAGAAAAGTCTTAATAGGGTATTGTAAAGGACTTACATATAGAGAATTGAACTACTATATTTTATTCAGTGACTTGCATTTCTGTATTCAAATGTTCATTACTTCATGAATTTTACCTTTTGTTTGTCTAGAATTCATCAAGAAATTACCTGTAATATACTGGGGTCAATTATAGTCACTATATATCAAATGTTCTGCTACAAATAATGGTGGTAGTGGCAGTGGTCATGATATTGATGGTGATATTCTCCTCTCTAATTCAACTGACTTTGTTCCCAATGAAAATAAATCGTTATTATGTTTCTGATAAAATAATAATTAGAGGAATAAGAATGTTTGTCTGATTGATTAAAAGTGTTGGTCTATTGGACTCAAGGGTCAGAAATCAGGCTTGGACACAGTTATTATTTTAAGCCTTTGGACAATTTCTTGTCTGACAGATATGTAAGTGATAGAGTAACTATGTTGTTAGGCTTTAGTATATAGGTTACAGACCAACTGATTGCTGTTATACAAATGTTGCCAGGCAAATATTTCTACTCCCATTATAAGCTCTATATTACACACTAACTGACTTCAAGATCCAAAAGAAAAGTGCAGATATTCTAAAACAATATAAGACAGAACAATTCCAGATTGCTAATCAGACTTTACTTGACACAACCACAAACATTTCCTCATGCAATATGCTAAGTGTGATTTCAGAACAGATTGAATAAATGCTTATCTGGTTCATGCTCAATATTTAGTAAGATTACTCATTCTGTTTTTGTCTGCATATCATACTTATTTTCAAATAATACTCATTTGTTTGTTTAAAATAAATTCCTCTTGACCTTTGAAAATAATTATTCATCATTGCAGTTTGTAACCATAATAACCAAATAAATCTATGAGACAGTTTCTGTATTTGGAAAACAATATTCCAAGTGATTTTCAGTTATTAGGCAGAAAATCTGAAACTACCAAAAATCTGTTTTATACCAACTGAAATACAGGAACTCTTTTTCTCGACTTTCTTGCAGTAACAAATCTGAAGACTATTTTGCATTTTCTTTTATAAATAAACAGAGAAATCAAAATATATCACCCAGTCTCTGATAAGCTGTCAAGTATTTTGACAAGACAAAAAATAAATTGTTTATAATGATATTTCAGTTGTATATTTTTGAAAAGAGTTTAAGTTTCAATACAATTATCAGTAGTATAAGAAGCAGGCAAAATATTGTAATTACAATTTCACTTGTGTCATGTTTTGGTTCCTTGTTGGTAACTGATAGTGAACATGATCCTTGTATTTTTTTCTTCTACTAAGAAGTGGATCATATCATTTGAAAACCTACTCTTAGAGTGCACAATTCATGTTTAAATCCTGATCTAAAGTTTGCAAAGTAACATTGATTATTTGCTCTTACAATATGACCATTATTCTAGTTTCCAACCTGTACCTTGTTGTAAGCAACCCATAAGTCTACTGGTAACATGCTGCTTTTTAAACATTGTAAACTGAAATGTTATTCAGGACTTACCTTACAGCTGAGAGACTCAGTAAAAGAGTATCAGTGTAGCTTCAGCATGGCTGAGCAACTGGTATACAAGATCTTCAGTATTGGCAAACAACTGTCTTCTTTAGATAATACCACAGAAAGGAAATACCATCATTACGTAAAAATATAAAAATATAATAAGAGTTTGAATGAAGCCCAAAAATATATATTCCTCCTTGACAAAGTCTCCAATTGAATGTGCAGAACATGTGTATTGTGAAAACTGATTCAGCTATTTAATTCATCCTTGCAAACCATTGTACTTGTCACTCATGTCGTTAGCATTGTCATAACTTCGACCACAGGATTCCTTTATATCAATACCATTTTCTTTCAAGCAAATTCCATGCAAGTTGTTCAGCATTATGGCTCTCTGTATTCAGAAACTTCGGAAAGTTTTCAATTTGACCACATTGCAGAGTGTATATAGAATACATATAATATAGTCACTGTTTGATATATTTGGGGTAAAATCCAAAGAAATTGAATAATGATTGCTTCTCTTGATTGCATAGGTAATGCAATCAGGATGTTAGTTACATTCAGACTAAGAAACACTTCTCATGTTGGTATCTTTCCTTGGTTTGCATGGGAGTGCATAATTTCAAATATAAGCTTTTCTCAATTGCTTTGCTACATTCCCTTAAATATTAGGTCAACATAAGTTATAAGGATATAATATTAAATATGAATCACGATAAAATATTAAATATATATCAAGATAAATTATCTTCCTTTCTCATGTACAAGTGTTTACTTTACATAACAGTTTACATTGCTGAAAAATATATTATTATTAAGAACAACTGACTTTTTGCAAATGAAGCATGGTCTCCTGAAAGCACAGGGCCCATACCAAGTGCTACTTTTGTGCTACAGTTTATTATTCATTGCTTGTCATGTAAATATCTGAAGACATAGGATAAGAAAAGTTATGACAAACATGTTACAGATATATGTAGATAAATATGTAGAAAACCAAAAATACAACAGTCAACGAAATACAATAATATTCAGTGTTTAGATGGTTTGTCAGACAATTCTGTACAAAGGCTGTGGGAATCTGAGATTATTCAAGTTATCTCTCTTGCTTGTTGTTTTTAGATCTTAAAAACAATCCTAGAGGGGGTTTTTCTCTACTAATAGTTTGAATAATCTCAGTTGATCAAAGTGTTTCAACTCACTATATTACATATGTGAAACCCTAGCATATTTGTATTTAGTATGCATAATGCTCCCTAAGGGTATTTTCCTTCAGCCATAATGTTTGTATTCATAACCAGCATCACTACATTCCCTCTATTTCTATGTATATTGATTGCTCTTAGTATTGCCATCTGAGTAGAATATGGTTCACTGAAAAGGTCTGATAAGACTGAAACATGTTCTTTACTTACACCAGTTGGCTGTAATGATCAGAACCACTCCAATTTGCATTGTCTATATTGCCCAAAAATGTTCATCAACTGAGATTATGGGAGTTATCTCCCTTGCTTGCTTTTAGATTTTAAGCTTCCCTAGAGGGAGTTTTTGTCAACTAATTACTTGTATAATCTCAGTTGATCAATTTTTTCCACTCACTATATTACATATGTGAGCCCCTAGCACATTATTTTATTTGATAATCTGATAGGAAGGGCATCCAGCCGTAGAAACCATGCCAAATGAAACACGAGCGAGACGTGGGCTGCTGACCCGTTTGGGAGTGTGGTGACTCCAATGAGGAAACAACACGGGCCAAAATCACCAGTCCAACCTATGCCAGCATGGAAAACGGACGTAAAACGATGATGATGATGATCATGATGAATCTGCTCACTACTCCCCTATTCTCAGCATAGAAATATTTAGTGGAACTATAAACCCTATGATAGTATTATAATATAAAGATACAGCCAGGAATGTAAACAAAATTATACAATGAATATTTATTGATAGAACATTTTATCAGGATTATTATGGATTGGCAGAATCGGTAAGGCATCAGACAAAATGCCTCGCAGTATTTGTTCCATCTTTTTACATTCTGGTTTTAAATCCTGCCAAGGCCAACTTTGCATTTCATCCCTCAAAGGTCAATAAACAAAGTACCAGTCATGTACTGAGGGTGTTTTAATTGACTTACCCCTTCGCACAAAATTTCTGGCCTTGTGCCTATGTTAGAAAAAATTAATATTATTATTATCATTATTATTATTATTATTATTATTATTATTATTATTATTATTAGGCTGCGAATTGGCGGAGTTGTTAGCATGTCGAACAGAATACCTTACGGTATTTGTTCTGTCTCACTGCGCTCTGAGTTCAAATCACGCTGAGGTCAACTTTGTCTTTCATCCTTCCGGGGTCGATAAAATAAAGTACCAGTCAATTACTGGTGTTGTTGGCCTAGTGTGCCTATGTTAGAAACAATTATTATTATTATTATCATTATTTTTCAGTAGTGTTATTTTGTTAAGTGCTTTCATTGCTCAGCCAAGCACAGCTCTGTTTGTCTTGTATTTTGTATTGTTTTTCAGTTGTTTTGGAACTAATTTACGTAATATGTGTGCAATTCCTAGTATTTCTGTATGTTGTGCATATGTGTAAACTCTGGGGTTTTGGTTATATATTTCTCTTCATAGATTTAAATCATTAACAGGGTACCTGTTATTGAAAATATTATTAGTCTATCACTCTCGCTCTCTCCTCCATTACTTTCGCTTCTATCTCTCTTCTGTTCCTTTGACTCCCGCCCTCTTCTATTATTCTTCCTTCTATCATCCTCTCACTCTGTCTCTTGTCTCTTACTCTCTCTTCTATCACCTTCTTACTTTGTCTCTTGTCTATTACTCTCTCTTCTATCATCCTCCCATTCTGTCTCTTGGCTATTACTCTCTCTTCTATCACCTTCTTACTCTGTCTCTTGTCTATTACTCTCTCTTCTATCACCTTCTTACTCTGGCTCTTGTCCATTACTCTCTCTTCTATCACCCTCTTAGTCTGGCTCTTGTCCATTACTCTCTCTTCTATCACCTTCTTAGTCTGTCTCTTGTCCATTACTATCTCTTCTATCACCCTATTGCTCCTATCTCTCTGATTATCTTCCATGACCCTCTCTCTTTCTCCCACCGTGCTGCCTATGTGACAGGAGATCACAAGGCATGACTATACCAGTGACGTGATAGATAATGACTGGACTGCTTCTATACACCCAGCTGTGTAGGGAAAGAAAGGAATAAAGGAATGGAGAAAATGCAGGGAAGAGAAAACACTCTTTAGTCTTGTTGGGTATGAGACAACCTCTCTGGTGCTGGAGAACAAACAAACGGAGACAACATAGGAGAGAGAGAGAGGACTCTTTAGTCTTACCAGGAACAAGACAACCTCTTTAGTAATGGTGCCATGATGAAATGTACCCAGTACACTCTGTAAAGTGGTTGATAATAGGAAGGACATCCAGCTGTAGAAAATATGCCTTAAATGGAATGTTCAAGCCAAATGTAGTCTCCGACTCATCTAGGAGGGCAGTAACTCTGAATAAGTATAGACTAGTACTGTAACGACCAGTCCAACCCATGATATCATGAAAAAGCAGAGGTAAAATGAAGATGAGGATGATGATGATTATTATGTTGGTGGTGGTGGTGGCAATTTTGTCCGTGATGATAAGGCTAGAAGTATATTATAAACCAGGTGACCAACACCACTTCTCAACCTCAGATTAAACATCAACATTCTGAGAGATTCATCAATTGCTATAAAGCTCTTATGCTAAAGAAATAATCCTGTGTTCCGCAAAGCAGATAACCATAGAGGAAAAATACTTGAAAGAAGAAATTCCAGCGATAGTATCACCAATATCACTACACCCATTACTACTACTACTACTACTACTACTACTACTACACAACCAAAGCGTATTTCTGAGCCTATTTACAACCATAAAAATATTTACACTATATATATCTTTTCAGAGTTAGAGCCTGTGGGCTGAGGCTATGCTGAGCACCACCATATATATCTACATATACATATACGCAGGCATGGTTGTGTGGTTAAGAACTTCGCTTCATAACTACGTGGTTTTGGGTTCAGTCCCACTGTGTGGCACCTTGAGCAAGTGTCTTCTACTATAGCCTCGAACTGACCAATGATTTGTGAGTGGAATTGGTAGACAGAAACTGTATAGAGAAGCCTGTTGTATATGTATATATATGCATGTGTGTGTGTGTGTGTGCATGCAAGTGCTTATATCGCTTGATGCCACTTATCGCTGAAATCAACCGGTGCCATTTGTTTATATCTCCAATAACCAAATGCCCGGCCATTCAGTGGTTCAGTGATGTGATTCCCATACTGAATCAGTATGGTTGGTGACAGGAAGGGCATCTGACCATAAAATGCTGCCCCAAGAAATCTCCGTCCAACCCATGCTAGCATGGAAAACGGACGTAAAAACGATTATGATGATGAAGAGGAGAAATCTTTCGTTGGAGAAAGATGAAATGTGTTAGTGACATTAGGAAATGTTTCTAAAGTTTTGCAAAGAAAACACAAGAATTATTATCTTTCGACAATACCATGACATCAGTGGTGGCAGCACCAGTGTTTTGTACCAACCCGGGCAACAAGATTTGGCCAGAAAACTATGAGGACGGGCAAAGTTTTTATATAAGAAACAATCTTCTTGCGCTTTAAGGCCATCTTCCCCGCTAAAGCAGGAGTTAGACCTGTGGGCCCCATGACAAGCTTCTCCATTTTTCCCTATCGTCTGCATCCCCCCTCACCAACTCTCTGGCCTTCATTTCCTCCTCAATCATCTTTAGCCATGTCCTTCTTGGTCTTCCCCTTCCTCTACTTCCTTCCACATTCATTTCCATCACTCCTCTCAC
>JAOPJM010162631.1:0-13200 GCA_027124095.1 Muusoctopus leioderma
TATATGTGTGCGTGTGTGTTTTCATGCACGCATACACATACAATATGTGCTCGCAAACTTGAGCGAGATAGTTGCTATGCTTTTTTTTCTCTGCTGAAGATGTTGCTTTCATGTTACAATGCTGGTCTCGTAGTATAATTTTAAAACAGATTAAGGCTACAGACTCCATCCAAATATAATCTGCCTACATCCCCTATGCTGTTGAAATTTCCAGTAACACTGAGCGGTTTCCAAGTTCTTACATACACCTCACTAAGTTCTTGTAGTGACCAATTCGGAAGATTAAATGTAGGTGACAGGATAGGCGATGCAAAGGTGTTGTGAGAGAAATGCTTGTTGTAGGCTAAGAGTTTGGATGGCCATATTTTCTTTACTCTCCTGAGGCAGTCATTTCTTCCCTCTCTATATTTATGGGTTTATTGTAGCTGACATTCTCATCTTATTTAAGATACATGTAGTTCTTACCCGAATGCCAAACTGTTCATATTCATTTTTGTGGGGCAAAGCAAAAGGTTTTCTTGTCTTGCCAGCAAAAACGCATATTTGAACTTACCAAATTTCATTCCAATGTCTGTGGAATATTGGATTGTGAGATCCACTTGCTTTTTTGATGCATTTAATATTTGGCCTATACAGCTTAAGTTCGTTTACAAAGAAAATGTGAGAGAAGAGATGTTTCTGTGTTCAGAGTATCCATTTCTATAACCACTGTGTTTTGTGAGCAAACATGACAACGGGTTTAACGAGAAAACAAAGAGCCGACGTAAGTAAACATTGTGACAAACGACGCTATTGTTTACCAATTGCGATATAAAATAAATAAAACAATTAAAATCAACTCCAAATAATATGAGCTAATGAGAGAACCTCTAGGCAATCGCTCATTCTGCAAGAAATAGTTGCCAATTCTCCCTCAAATCACACCCTACCATCTTTAAAAATAGAAGTATACAATGGGTAATATATACCAAGAGACATTATGGCTAAAAATTAAGACGAGATGATCATGCCTGGAACGCTTTCGATCTTGACCTGGGACTAAACAACAAACATTCAAAATAATATTAAAGTTAGTTTTATTATTATAAAATCATGTTCTGGAGCGACAGAATTGGTAGAGCAATACAGGTTTAAATGCCATGCAGTATTTAATTACGTGCCTTTCCATTCTGAGTTTAAATCCTCGGTCAAGTTAATTTACTTCACTCTACCCTCGTTTAAGTTGTACGGTCGAGTGTTTAGAAATCAATAGCTGTTATATAACAGCTACGACACTAAACACAATGCCGTGAAGTATTGAATTACAACCCTCAGTTTTCTGAGTTCAAATCCTACTGGGACTCACTTTGCCTGTTATGTCTCCAACACTCTTGTCACCGTCGTCGTTGTTGTTGCTTAGCTTTCATCCGAGGACGATAAACAAAGTATCAGATACAATTATATGTGAATATTATCAACTAAAACCCCTTCAATGTAGGGGCCCAGCATGGCCACAGTCCAATGGCCAAGGCCTCATCCTATGTTGGCATTGTTATAGAGTAAACATGTTTACTTCTTATCAATATCTGTAAAATGGTTACACATTCCACACTATGTTCAAAATCAATCTCGTTAACAAACTGTCACCCACTATCATAACAGAACTACACAATGTTCTTTCACGACATGAGTTTTTCTTAAATTATTATTATCATCTAAAGTAACTGCATACTGTTTTAACTTAGAAACAGATTGGCAGAGGGGGATGAGGTTTATTAACCCTTATTCCCTATTTAATATTTTGTATGACGGACTCAATAGTGCTTTGATCAAACTTCCTTGTGGTGTTATTAGAGTTCAAATCCAACCGAGGTCAGCTATGCCTTTCATCCTTATCGGGTCGATGAAATAAAGTACCAGTTAAGTACTGCGATTGTCGGCTTTGTATCTGAGGTAGAAACAATTATTATTTAATTATATTCCCTTTATGTTTTGAACTCAAATCCTATTAGGATCTACTTTACTTTCGATCCCTCCGGAGTTGAAAGAATACATTCCAGAGTTGAAAGAATAAATACTAATCAAGTACAAGGGTCAATTTCTATTTCAATTCATTTATTTCGACCACTAAGTTACAGAATATTACAATGTATAAACAGACAAAGCAGAGAATAACAAATCTATAGTCGAGAGTTCGCAACAAAGACCAAGACTGGTGTCAGGGAGTCAATAACTCTTTTGTGATTATTATAACTGAAGTAACAACAAAACTACAACAACAACAAAAGCAGGAAAAATAATAATTACTTCCGAAAAAAAAAAGATTAGAAAAACTCTGATACACAAAGTAATGATTTAAACAAGACAGGAGCTATGATCTAATTACGAAGACCGTATAATCGATTAATGCGTACAGAGATAACATGTATTACATGATTCAATTGACAAGTTGGAATTGATAGTTTCTGTTTTGAAGTGAAATGCTATGTTTATTGAACTACATTGATGGCTTTTATTATTTGTAAGTTAATAAGGCTGGTGGGTTGGTAGAACGTGAGAACGTTGCACAAAATTCCTTGCGGTATTTATCCAGGCTATTTACGTTTCCAGTTTAAATCCAGCTGACGTCATCTCTGCCTTTTAACTTTCTGGTATCGACAAAATAAAGTACCAGTCGAGTACTGGGGGTCGATATGATCGATTATGCCTTTTCCCGAAATTCGAGGCCATGTGTCTGTTAGAAATGTTTACAAGTTAATTGGAAACTAAGTATGTATTTTTTTAAGCGAGTATATCTTAGGGATACATTTGAAAGAGATTGCAAGTGTGCATATGTCTTGTGAACGTAGTTTGAATCATGTGTGTACGAATATTTACTTCGATCAGGGTTGTTTGATAACAGTTGAGCCAACAAAAATTTAAGCAAAATGCTAAGACAAAAGTTTAATGACTGGTTCCCGGCTCGTAAATTTTTAACTACGGGTCTATATTAGAAATAATTATTTAAATGTGTTTAGTGTCCTTGTGGCAAAATAAAGAAATCATTATTTTAAAATGCTTATTAACTTGAAAAGAATACTGAAATCAAAACAAACAAAACGTTTCTAATTTTAATATGAAATTCAAACCCTCCAAAGACACACTGATGAAGAATAATTCTGAAACGACCTTCTGTATATATATAGTTGAAAAATAATATTTACATTTGGTAATATTTACATTTGACTATAACTCTATTGATAGGGAGTGCTACAACATGTATATATATGAAAAAATATGGCTCTTATCGGAGAAGAACCATGTGTGAAAAAGTGATAAGAAATAATGAGATATGGTTGAAGGAAGCAGGACTTTGATCTATGTCCCTTAAATTATATAGCTGCATATATGTGCTAAAACTGGATGGATGAAATGGAAAAAAGTTTCCTGCCTGTTGCCACAAACAAATTTATCAAAGCTTAGCGTTGCAGTCTCCACAATGGCCAGTAGTACAATAATGTTTACCAAATTGGAGTTGATTTTCACTTATCTTTACCAACAGGCATATTTATGAAGTTAACCGGTCAAAAACAGAAACAACCGATTTTCTTCAGTACAAAAGTATCTTTGAATGAATGTATTCAGCTCGCAAATAACTGAAGATAAAAGCAAAGTTTTAATCTGCCGCGTAAGCCATTCCCTTTACTCTTTATTCTATTCAGTACTTCACTTTTCCAATAAAATAACTCAGTTAGAAACCTACATAAAGAATGTCCTACGAGTCTCGTAACTCTATAGTTAATATGTTTTATTACTTCCAAGCTTTCTCGTCTTTTCAATATCTGAAGCATTTATTATCGCTAGAACACAGAAAAACGTAACAAGAAATGTTTTCCAAAACAAATTTGAAATTTAGAAACTATACAAAAATACATTAAATAAAGAAGAGCATCCAAAACGATCGTCTGTAACAGAGAGGACAAAATCAATATTTGGTCTATAATACATCTAAGTCTCTTTCTTAACAATATTTAGTGGCATTAACAATATTTAGTGGCTTTAGTACATGCTGTCGGACACGCTGTCTCAGGACTTACATTGGTGAAGTATATTAACTAACAAAAGTACTGATATATAAATGAGTCAAAACAGAGCACTTTACTCATCGTATTTGTCCAAGAAACTAATTGTAAGCTACTATTCTTGCACCCTAATGACTCGGTCAATGGAAAAACAAAACTAGTCGAAATGTTCTTTGACTCCTTCAGCATAGAAGCCCCTGTGATTTAAACTCGGTGTCTATTTGTACATCAAAATGCATGCTTATTAAAGGGAGAGCCTCGGTGTGGTAGAGGTCGGCGCGCCACACGACCACAGCGCTACCCTTATCAGCCGGTTTGATGAGGATGTCATCGCGGTGCCGAAGGCTGCGGCGAGCTGCGAGTTTAGGAAGGCTGATGTTGAGTCGCCTGGAACGTCTACCGAAGCCGAAGCGGTCCACCAAAAGGTGGCAGCGATCGACAAACTGGTCCAGGGCGTGGAATTGACCCGGGGCAGGCGTCCAATGGGATGGTCGCCGGTCCAGGTTCGTGAACGGGTCCTGGAGATGGTGGTTAATCAGAGAGCCATGGAAGAAGGCTTGCAGTCTGGTACGGCGCAAAAACCGCTCGACATCGGCACGGGTTTGGAACTCGTCGGTGCAGGGCATGAGGAATTCAGTAAGGCGGAGGTAAAGGTTGCGGTGCGAAGGTTGGAAATCAGGCATGGTGGAAGAGGGGGAAAAAATAAAACAGGAAAAAGGTGGACGAGAGCCAGAGGGTAGGAGGGAGGAGGTGAAAAAAGGAAGAGAGTGGTCGGAGGAAGGAAGGAAAAGGAAGTAAAATTAAAAAGGCATATACAAATGCGTATATCTACACAGGTACAACAATGAGTATGCGTGTCAGTGTGCTCATATGCAGAAAAGTGTAACTACACAAGTGAATTTGTGTGTGTATGTGTGTGAGTGCACGTGAGTGGGGGGTGGTTGCATAAGTAGAGATATAGAGGTGTATATGTGTGTGTATGGGTGTATGTAGAGGTGTATATGTGTGAGTGTGGGTGTGTGCAGGAGTGTGTGTGCTCAAATGCAGAAAAGTGTAACTACACAAGTGAATTTGTGTATGTATGTGTGTGTGCACGTGAGTGGGGGGGGGTACAAATGTAGAGATACAGAGGTGTATATGTGTGTGTACGGGTGCGTGTAAATGTGTATATGTGTGTGTACAGGTGTGTGTAGAGGTGTATATGTGTGTGTGTGGGTGTGTGCAGGAGTGTGTGTGTGTGAGTGGGGAAGTGCATAAGTATGGCTACAGAGGTGTATATGTGTATGTCTGTGAATGGGTGTGTGTGTGTGTGTATGTGTGTTAGGGGTAAGTGGATGAGTGTGTGTGTGTGTGTATGTGTGTGTGTGTGTATGCGTGTATATATGTGTGTGTAAGTGTGTTAGGGGTAAGTGAATGAGTGTGTGTGTGTATGTGTGAGTGCATAAGTATGGCTACAGAGGTGTATATGTGTGTGTCTGTGAATGGGTGTGTGTGTGTGTGTATGTGTGTTAGGGGTAAGTGAATGAGTGTGTGTGTATGTGTGTGTGTGTGTATGTGTGTATATATGTGTGTGTGTAAGTGTGTTAGGGGTAAGTGAATGAGTGTGTGTGTGTATGTGTGAGTGCATAAGCATGGCTACAGAGGTGTATATGTGTGTGTCTGTGAATGTGTGTGTGTGTGTGTGTGTATATGTGTGTTAGGGGTAAGTGAATGAGTGTGTGTGTGTATATGTGTGTGTGTGTGTATGTGTGTATATGTGTGTGTGTGTGTGTGTGTGTAAGTGTGTTAGGGGTGACAAAAACAGAAATAAAATTAGATTAAGGGAGCGAGAAGCCAGGAAAGTGTGTGTCTGTACAATTAACGTGAGGAAAGAAAAAGCGGTAATATGTGTGTGTGTGTGTGTGGGGGGGGGGTAGGTATCATGAGGGGAAAGAAATGAAAGTATAAATGTAAGTGTGTATGTGTGTGTACGCGCATATGTGTTTGTGTGTCAGTGCGCGCGCGTGTGTGTATGTGTGACGAAAACAAAAGTGTGTGCGTGTGTGTGTGTAAGATACTGTGTGTGTATCAGTACGCCTTGTGTATGTGTGTGATACGTATATACGTGTGGGTGTATCAGTATACCTGTGTGTGTGTATGTGTAACAGTATATGTGTGCGTGTGTGAGCGTGGGAGGTGGTCAAAAACAATAAAAAGAAAAGCTGAGTAACTGCTGTCTTAGTTAAGTGACGGTAAGAAAAGGAAGAAAGGTAAATAGAGAGAGGACGGGGAGAGAAAAGAGTGATGAGGAGGTGGGAGAGGAGGTGAACAGTGAAGGAGGACGGCGAGGAGAAAACACAGTAAAAATATAATAAATAATAAAAATATAAATATATAAAAAATAAAAATATAAAACCAAGCATGGAATACTGAGAGGTAAGAAATATGAGATTGTTGAAAGTTAAAAGTTAAAAGATATGGATTTCGTGGTAATTAGTGCAAAATGATGAATCAAATCCAAGGATAGTTTTAAGGTGTAGTCGGTGATGATAGAATACGGAGATTTAAGCTGATAGAATCCGGAGGTTTAAGCTGGTGTCAGAGTTCGTAGAGGTCCTAGAGAGTCTAAACTTGGTGATACCACGTAAGCGTTGAGTTTGACCAAATTGACAACTGATGAAACTCACAACTGATCAATCTTATAACTGATCGAACTTACATCTGATCAATCTTACAGCTGGACAAACTTACAACTAGTCATATTTAGAATTGTTCAAACTTATATTTGATAAATTTGATCAATTCTGTCATGGAAAACAATTCTATAGATACAAAGGAAGGAATTCTAAAACAAAACCTATCCCTATTAGAAGAAGAATATTCCAATGAAACTCCCTCTCTCCATTCCTGTTTGTCTAGCGCAAACAATTTAACCAGCATTCTATTCCCGTACAAATATTATAGGATGTTAAATCAAACATCTTTTGTATATGAATGATCTCAAGTCGCATGCTGCAGATGACAAACGACTAGAAACACAGTTACATACCGTACACGGATCCAGTAGAGGAATAACTATCACAGTCGGTTTAGGAAAATACTATCAGACAACCTTGAAGAGAAACCACTAATGTGTTAGATAAAGAAACAGAGATAAGAGTAAATTACACCAAATACAAACTTACAAATATTAAGGAATTAATGAACTAGACAGAATACAATACCCACATCTAAAAGAAAAGATTAGGAAGGAATATTTTGACGCTTTCAATTAATACTTAAAAACCGAGCTAGATGTCAAAGTTAAGGTAATAGGCATCAATATTCTAGCTGTTCTAGTAAATGGTATTTTCAACTGGAAGCTAAGTGAATTAGCAAGACTAGACATTAAAACCAGAAAATTAATGACTGCATTTAGAATACACCACCCAAAAGCTGATACAGAAAGATTATAATTACCACGAACAAGGAGAAAACTAGAAAATTATTATAAAATATCTACTGTAGCATTGCAAAAATATCTATTAAAGAAAATAAAGGGAAGCAATACAAATAGCTACAAAACATGAACAAAATAATAACTGTTTTCTGCCGTCAAAGCAGCCAACACGTATAAAACAGAGGCTGGAGTAAGAGACAGGTGTATGGGGAATGGAGAAACAACAACAGAAACTAAAAACTAAGTTTAAAATGGGATTATAGAATGTCATGCTAAGACGTTGGCAGAAAAGACCCTACGTAGCTATTACCTGACAAAACGAAGAAAAGCGGAAGTGGATAAAGAAAAAAACCCAGTACTGGCTGAGAAGTGTAGAATAAAGGTTGAGACTGAAGGGAGTTTGATTGCGACACAAGACCAAAGTGTTTCTACCAAAACGTCTTAGTCTTAGTTCCTTCCGCTCCCTATGGAGCATCAGGTGACGAAGGATCTCCACCCAGTACGGTCGCAAGCTCTGACACGAGCCTGCTCCCAAGCTATGCCCATGTCTGCCAAGTCCTCCTCCACAGTCCTCAACCAGGTCTTGACAGGTCTGCCTCGCCTCCTACGCTCCCCACTTTGGCTTCCACTCGAGGGAGGCTCTCACTGGTCTCTTCGTGAGCATACGTAGCATGTGGCCGAGCATCTTACGGTGATGATATCTCGTAGGTTACTCAACCCGGCCCTTTCCATGACTTCTTCATTCGTGATGTGGTCGGGCCAAGAAATTCTTAGTATGGTCCTTAGGTAACGTTTGTGAAAGACATCTGCAGTCCTATAGATTCTGCTGGTCCTTTTCCACATCTCGCAGGCATAAGTTACTATCGACACGATGATTGATGTATAAAGGTGGAGTTTGGTGTCTTGGTTGGTGGATGAGTTGGGCCATACAGGCTTCAGGTGCTGGAAGACAGCTGCAGCTTTGCCGAGTCTCTTCTCCACATCAGTTTCCGAGTTGCCATCGTAAGCGATGTTAATGCCCAGGTACATCAAGGAATCAATGATCTCCAGAGTCTGGCCCGCCAGCCGGATCGGTTGCTACTGTGCCTCCCCAATAATCATCTCTTTCGTCTTTTCATTGCTGATCCGAAGACCAGCCTGTGAGCTTCTGTTGTTGAGACTGGTGGTCATGTTTTGCATTACCGTAGACGTAGTCCTAAAGAGTCCCAGATCGTCGGCGAAGTCAAGGTATGTGAGTCTTCCCTGTCCTCGTTTGATACCATATGCTGGATCCCCCATGGACTTCCCCTTGATGAAATCCACCACCATCAGGAACAAGAAAAGGGACAGTACACATCCCTTACGCACCCCTGTGATGATGTCGAACCTCTCCGTGTTCCCATCTTTGGTTCTGATGCAGCAACATGTCCTCCGGTAAAGTGATCGTATGATGTTGATATAGCGGGTAGGCACTCTATACAGCGTAATGATCTTCTATAGACTTCAGGACGATCTTCATCGACTTCAAGAAGGCCTTCTGAAGTAGAATAAAAAGAAGTTACTGCAGAATATGCAGGGAAGAAACGATCAATCACATTGAAGAAAACTGTCTGCCCTTCCTTAACAATGGAAGTGGCGGGACGATCTTCACGATGGATTCGATTGATATCCAGATCTGTCCTACACGTGACCGACAACAGCTATTCGACATAACTTCATAAGTGAGCAATGTTCAGACACTGAATGAGTGCGTAGAGAACGGTTTCGTCGCTCTCTACACATGTCGGTCAGGTCCGGCTGACGACACTACTATGCCTGTAGAGTTTATTCCAAACTGGCAATGCCCCTTCCTCACCGGTAGCACTGGCAGGCCAGGGATTTTTGGAAGTTGTCTATAATCCACGAGTTGAAAGCTTAATTTATTCTCATCGACGCTCAATGTATCCCCCAGAACATCACCACTCAGGCCTACCACTAACCCTTTATAAAATGTAAGGGCTGATATTAGTCTATGCTTCACTGCTTCACACAGGACTGCAACTCTATCAAAGAGACGAATTGCGAAAAGATGTGCCTGACAAAAGGCGCCACACTTGCTCACCGTCTAGGGATTTCTGCAGATGTTGCAGCCTTAGTGCATGTCTGCGCATCATCAACAATGACATCCCAAGCCATCCGTACAGAGGATGTTGACAACATATGGACCTTTCGATCAACGGAAGACGTCCTTTCCACAAGAAGCGAAAGAGCAGATGCTCCAATCTGGTCAGATGTTGATTGGGGAACTAGGACGAATTTACGTGCAGCGTAGATGGTCTCATCCAGAAACAGTCTGAGAGGAAGCTATCCTTGAAGTGCCTTTGCATTACAATCTGGCGGTAACATATCACGGAGGGAATTTAGGTCTTCACCACTTCTGCCTGACCATTCAAAGATAGCTTCCTTTCAGCCCATTTTTGAGTGAGACTAGCCACTTGTTCTAGTTCCTATATACTTGAACGCCTGGACCGAACCAAACTCCAAGCACCTTAACCGGATTGTCGGTTTATTTGGTCACTTGCTATGGATGTGTGGTTAAGAAGTTAGCTTCGCAAATACGGTGTTTCGGATTCGATCCCATTGCGTGGTACCTTGGGCAAGTGTTTTCTACCATACCCTCAGGTCGACCAAAACCTTGTGAGTGAAATTTGTTAGATGGAGATTTTGTGGAAGACCGCAGGAGAGATAGTTCCTGTTCTTGGATGGAAAATGTAATCCGTGGCCCTTGTGTGCTTTTAGCAGAGTCCACTCTGTTACAAGCATTCGGGGTGAGTCTCCCATCTAACGATAGCTTCCTCCCTTCTTTCCACCAGTCACAGAAGCCCTGAAAATGTCAGTGGTGTTGTTGTTGCTGGTGGTGATCAGGGAGGGTTGGCGTTAATTTCGTCTGCCATCTCTCTCACTACCACGATAAATGACATATTGTTTTTCTTTCGAATTTCACAACCCAAAAATTACAAACAAAATTGATCCCTTTGAAGGGGTAATGGGGAAACCGACCACTTCTCTCGACTCTTGGTTACCTTGCAAACAAAATAATAAAAAATGGCGATAGTTTAGTCAGGCATGGACGAGAAATTTTCACCAAAGTGCAAACGATACATGGTATGTATGCCGAAAACAAATAATAATAATGATTATTTATTTAAAGGTCTCAAGAGTATAATACAAAAACATATCATACACAAGTGTTACAAAACATGCAGGAGTGTACATATACAATAAACAGAGGTCGGGCAAAGATGTAATATACCATGAAAAACAGGTATAAAATGTAATACAATATATATGTAAAAAAAGACACCTCACCTACAAAGAGTTGAGAAACTTCCACTTAGAGAGGATCAGAGTACCTCACAACACCGATCACCTTACACTCTGGGCACCCCTACCTTCTTCCGCCTACAACCTATAGGCAGAATTCAAATAATCGGCTCTTCCCCTTGGTCCTTCCGAAGTCAGATATGAGCATCTTCAGTTTTGGGTGAACCGCGAAATCTCCTACATCCTCTAGGGAGTGCTATATTACCTGTTGATAGACTGTTGACGTTGTTTTGGAATGGTCTGTGGGATTTTAGAATGGTCTCTTTATCTCCTCGGCAACCAGCATAATCCTTTTTGTCATGTTTTAGCTTCTTCATCAGTTCCATTAGCCTCACGTTATTCCTTCAGAGCACCGTGAAATTTAGGCACTGCAGGCGGCCATGCACCCTTGTGTGAATGACTTCCAGCATCCTTCTTGTCTTTACTCTGGGCCCGGTCTCTTTTTGCCCTTTCTTTCTCTTTCTATTCTCCCTGGCGGTTTTTATACTTTCTCCAAGCTCCATTTCCTCCTCATCGCCGCAAGACGATCGATTGCAACTACTGCTCGGAACCTCTGGTCGGCTCTCTGCTGGTGGGGAAGAGACTTTTTAGTTTCTCGGTGATCCACCTCATCGGCAACTGGTGCTGAGGATAAGGCAACTCTGTGTATTTCTGTTTCTGCTCCGGCCATCCTCGGAGCGGAAGCGGTGGTGCAGCAGCATAAGCAGAAGCCATGCTATTCCCCCCTACTGTTTGCATTTAAGAGATCTGCTGTTGTTGCTGCTTCTGCTCCTGTTTGCCGCTGCTTTCCTCTTATATTTTCGCTTTTCCCTTTCTGAGCAGAAGGCCCTCAAGTGGTTTTTGTTTCCATACATGTAGCAACTGGGCCTTCTGCCCTGATCCACCAATTTGATCGACCTTCTTTCTGCTCCCATAATGGGGTATACGTCCAGGATGACCTTGTGGTCTTCGGGAATCATTAGTACCCGGAGTTTCATTTAGACCCACCCCTGACCACATGTTGTTGCCGGTCACTTCTGAGTTCACTACCTTCCCGTCCTGTGTCGTGAAAGTGACAACAAGCCAAGATTCCACATCAGCACCAGTGTCTCCTGTCGTGACCTTCGTATTTCTCTTGTTCATATACTGGGTCGCCAATATGGTGGGCAGGCATGTAGCATACGAGCTTTGCCTGCCTCCTCGCTTCATTCTCAGCCTTAAACACCAAACATAACGTTCCATACACCCTACCTCAATCGATGGAGGACACATCCGTCCACACATGGGCCACGGCTCCTTCTAACTTCCCCTTTGAGGGCATATGAAAACCCACCCAATTGTTTTCACAATAGAGGTACGTCACTTTACTCCTTGCGCTTTCTTAGGCAAAATCCTCGGGCGAGGATGCACTCTCTTTTGCGACATACCATAACTACAGCTTTTCCTTTTCCGAGAGCTGGCTCATATCCAGCACCGCACTGTTACCCGCAACGTTAGAAAAAGATGCCCTTTTGTAGTTGTTGGTACTCGCATTGCTGTTCATACTGTTTTTATCATTCAATTTAACGTTTTCAAGACTATCTTTGTGTTTTTTTATGTTTAAGTATAACTGTTCTGGTGTGCATCTCTGTTTGTTCATGTGTCATATCCTCTGTTTTTTAATTCTGTTTTTGTTTTTGAAAAGTTAGGGGATGTTGTTATTTTTTCGCCATCCTCATTCCATCTACCATTGCGACAAGTGCCTCTTACTGCTACCACTGATGTCACCATGTTAAAACAGGATAAATATATAAATGGGTGCTTGCCAGAAAAACACATGGTTAAAAATGTCAAAAACGAACCTTTTGCACCTTGGGATGAGGTGGAGGCTTAATCACAAGGCCAACAACTCCAGTACTTGACTGGTACTTTATTTTATCGACCCGGAAGAATGAAAGGCAAAGTTGACCTCAGACCGCAGTGAACCATAACGAATACTGCAAGGCATTCTGTCCGACACGCTAACGACTTATCATTATTATTATTGAAGAGGAAGCTGAGGGTAGAGAGGGAAGTGCTGACCCCCAGTGAATTTGTTGAAAGGTGGGTGAAAGTAGCGAAGATGACCCGTGTGAATGGGCCTACTCTAAGCGTATGCCTGTAAGGTCGGAAGTGGGAGATGGAAGAGAGGGCGCCTGCTTTTGGTGCTCTTGGCGTGTCGGCTGATCCAAGATCTGTGGGGTTCCTTGGTTGCCCCTGGTTGGTGCTCCCCCCCCCTATTGGAGAATTCTGTTGTTTTATATCTTGATTGTTAATTGTTAAATTTTATTATATCTTTACTCGATTTCTTTGTAAACCCCCACTATCCTTGCCTTTTGTATCGTCCTTAATGTTTTCAGGCCCCTGTGGCCAATAAAAGAAATCATTATTATTATTATTATT
>JAOPJM010163034.1:0-13197 GCA_027124095.1 Muusoctopus leioderma
CAAACGGAATTTCAAAGAACTGAAACAGAAAAATGTATTTAAATATTAACAAGAAAAAGAGAGACGAGGTAATGTATTGGAATCGATGTGGGCCGAAATCACCCGTCTAACCCATGCCAGCATGGAAAACGGACGTAAAATGTTAATGATGATGAGGATGATGATTCCTCAGTTCACCTAGCTGAAGGGAATATGTACCAGTTCATTTTGGAATGGATGTAAATCAGTAAAAACAATAACAAAACAAAATCCACCTACTTGGTTTATAGAATTAGCTGATGCAGACATGAGACCGGTTCCGAGGGTACACAGAAGGAACGTGTCTAAATGGAAAGCAGCAGGTGCAAGAGCATATCCAGCCATTGCAGAAACCACCACCAAACCTGAAAGACAAAAAAAATGTAAGATGTAGGATGTCATTCTGATGCAAACATAATTTGGTAAATGCTTCCATTTTGGTGAAACTCAGAAGCCTGTAAGTCTTCTTAAAAGGTTATAAATACCAAAAGTTATTTTAGAGCAAGACATGGCTGTGTGGGTAAGAAGTTTGCTTTGCAACTACATGGTTCAAACTTTGATCCCATAGCATGGCACCTTGGGCAAGTATCTTCTACCATAACCTCGGGCTGACTAGTGCCTTGCAAGTAAAATTTGGCAGACAGAAACTGAGCAGAAGCCCATTGTATATATACATATATGTATGTGTATATCTTTCGTCAATGTATATCAGCAAAAAAAAAAAAAAAGAAGCGTTTCAAATAAAGTGCCTTGTGATATTTGTTCTGCACTAAGCTACTCAGACACTCCCTTATCATTTCTCACCATTGAAAGTACAATGAAGTAGTGAGTGGCCCATTGGAAACCTGTAACCAACAAAGCTATTGTTCACCAATTGTGATATAAAGTAAGGCTAGAATAAATTTATTCTAGATATTGACTGATGTATATAAACAGTCTGACTGAGAGAACATGTGTAGTTTTGACTACTGTAATAAAACAGAATGATCATTTTATGTTCTATCTGTGTCACAATGTGGTGTTCACAAATGTATGTAAAATGTAACAGAACAAAACAAAATAAAAAGCATGATTGTGTGTGTGTGTGTGTTTATATATAGTAAGGCAGTTAGTTACCTGTTAATCTAATTTTGGCAAGTTGCATATAATGAGTTGGTACTTTTTCTAAATAGACTTTTTGCTCCATCCACATCCGGTCTTGTATGGATTCAATTTTGTCTGATGGAATATGGAGTTCATCTTTATCAATTTCCGGTGGCAGCTCAATGCGGACCACCTCTTTTGTGGCTGGAAGAAATAAATGGAAGTACTTGCTGTGGGGGGTCACTTTAACATCGATGACTTTGTTTAGGTGGGGAACAAAGATTGACACCGTGTTATCAGACTGAAAATCAGCAGAACTATCATCTTTACAATATCCTACGTTATCATTAACAGCCAATTTGGCATGCAGGTTTTTAGTCTGGGTAATGTGAGGAGCTTGGAGGAAGAGTGGTTCTTTTAGAGGGACAGGAACTAGGAGATCATCATTTTCAGAAATCTTTGCTGCAGGCTGAGTTCCATACTGTAAAGAAAGAAATAATTTTTATGAAGCTGTTTTAATTAGATTTAATATATCAATTCTATCACTAAAGGCAGATTAAAAATTGTGAAAGTTAGTAAAGACAGAACCTACTGTTTTATGGTGGTAAAACTTCCCTTATAATTTTATGTAAGAACCTTTTGTTATGTTCCAAACACCAGTTTAACCCTTTTGATACCAACCCGCCCGAAACCACCCTTGGTTCTACGATAAAAAATATTTGTTTTAAAGTGTTCATATTAAAATTTAAACCTTCCATTATAATTTTACGTAAGAATTCTTTGTTAAGTTATGTTCCAAACACCAAATTAATAATGAGAAAGGTGAATGTGGATGCAAAGTACAAGAATGTGCATATGTATCAAACTGTCCATAACAGCAGAATTGTATCTTTTACATACACCATGCCCAGCTGCTATCTTAATTAACTCTCTTGTTTTTTAAGCCTTTTTTGTCCCTGTGCTGCCAATAAGTGCAGGAACTATCACACTCCAAGCAAGTCCATTTTGCTTACCTCTTCTGTGGCCACCACCAGAACTTGCAGGAACAGACTGGACAGTGGAGAATATGCAATATACCCAGGCTGCTATATTGCACCCCATACATTGCAGTGTGGCTCTCAACTAGGAGAAGGCATAGTATATCTGTATTATGCATTCTTTTATTAACTCTTAACATCCTGTAAAAAATTTTCTCAGTCCCATAATGATTGAGCAGAAAATGCTTAAGAACAGAGGGTTTGTTGCAGCTTATTAATGAAAGTTACAGGTAAGAAACACAGGTGTTTGAGGCATTTTTACACAAAAATAGTTCAATGATTCATATTAATTTACTGATGTGGTATTCTGTTCTACAGGACATTAAGAGTTAAATTGCACACTATTCTGAAAGTCATAAACCATCATTCAAATCTATAGTCTACAAAAGCCCCATCTGGTTGTTCAATGTCCTTGTTTCCCCACTGGATTGTCTACACCTTTGACAAGTATGTCGGATAAGCTTGCATCCAAAACATTCCTTATTTTTGAAAGGACACTTATCAGCAAGATGGTTGGCATTTCCACGATGGTAGCAGTCGTATTTCTCTGGCAATCTATGAATAGAATTTTCAGATTCATTCCTTGGTAGGCATTGCACGCTCTGAATGTCCCTGAAACATTTTGTGGCAGACTCAATTGCCATTGATATTTCGACACCACTCACTAGCATCCCAATCTGGAGCACTGGATCTATGGATTACACCTAGTTGTTCGACAGACTACCTACATGTCATAGGTCTACTTAATATGGTACAAACAATGAACCACACTTAACTCATTCCTCCCCAACTGCTATAGAACCTCTGTATTTGAGCCAACAAGGGAGCTTCTACCTGCTAGGAATAGCTTCCAATTCTCTCTCAAAACAAATAAGGAAAACACCTTAGATAATGTAGTCCTAGATATTCCTAAAAAGACAGAGAATACTTACAGCTGGAATACCTTTGGTCACAGGTCTGCTTGATCAGAGCTGATCTGGAAGCTAAACACCAACAACCTCTGTATTCACTGTCTGTTTTACTATTATATGGCACCACATTTCTTACACATGTCTATATAATCTACCTTTTGTCCAAAAATAACTGTTGCCGTTGTTTAACTCCAAGTCAACCTTGATCGAGCAAACCTATGGTCATTCCAGGCGTGGCAATCCCGTCATTTTAGGGGTATGTTTTGGATTACATCATCTAATCTGTCCTTTGCGTATTTAAGGTGGTAGAGTGTGATTTGGCTGCTATTTATAGCAGGTCGAGCGACCCTGTGGCGGACCCTTCGTTGTGAAAAGATGTACCATGTTTTCCGCCACCCCAAACTCTTGCCACGAAGCTCCATCTCCAGAACTGGCGAAATTACGAACACGGAACGTAGCTATTTTCTGAACTATTTCCGCAATCAAAGGCCTTCAATTAGACTGCTTCTGTTTACAAAGCTAAACTGATGCACCTAAAGTTGTCCCTGCCATTCTACTGGGGTTCCCACTTCGCCATATATACGCACATCATTTGTACAAGCTAAACCACACCGAACTCTTGCTTAACCTCTCCTGTATACTGTATTAAAACATGGAAATATATTCAAATAAACAAAACGCCCGTAATAAAGTTAGTTCCTTATTGTTCAGCCATAACGTCAATGACACAAGAACGTATACATATATTTGTATAACCACAATTTACTACTAAATAAACTATAATCTCCTTTCCTGATTGATAAACAATGAATATTTTCTTCATCTTTTACTTCACTTCCCGATTCTTCAGTTTCACTGATTTCACGTGTTTGAATTTCGAGGAGATTTGCTTTGTTAAGTATTTTATATTAATTTGTCTTTCCTGCTGAGTGAAGCAAAGCGAAAAAAAAACCACAAGCTCCTACTATGTAGATTAACAAGGGAAAGTGCTTGCACGTTAAATATATCTTGTAATCACTAAAGAAGATAAGACAAAGAAGAAACGTAAATAAAGATCTCAAAAGAACCATCTCGAAATTCGAACACATGAAATAACTGAAACTGAAGAATCGGGAAGTGAAGTAAAGACAAAGGAAATATTCAATGTTTTCCAATAAGGTGGGGGTGGGGGGATTATAGTTATATAATAGTAAATTATGGTTATAAAAATACATGTGTACGTTCTCCTGTTATGGCAAAATAATAGGGAACTAACTTTATTACGGGCGTTTCGTTTATTTGAATATACTCTCATTTTTTAAATTTTGATGCACGATCAATTTAACAGGAAATGAACTGTTGTACACCAATAACACACTGGCCGTGTCTGGTGTCCTCTGGTCTGAGAGTGAACCAGATGACCCAGGACTTATTCCAGACGGTGAGGCAGGGCAGTGGAAGCTGTTTTGACTACTAGAAAGACGACGAAAGAATCCAGAGGTTATAAAATCTAATTCGATTTATAAGTCAATGACCTCTGCTTAGATACATTTTCTCTTTACAGGGAAATTTATAATATCAAATATTTTGCTAAATAGGATAAAAATCGTACTCGCAGGAAAGGGTCTCCAAATAAGGGGATACCTGATACAACTGCCCAGGTGTTAACATTTTGATAAATAGAGAATAATTTAATGAAACTGTTTAATAATGACCTCGTCGAGAAACTAAAGTAATTTATGGAATGTCCTTGAAGATCGATGAACTTGAAATAAACGCTTGGTTTAAAAAGAAACAAACAAAAACACACACACACAGAAATGTTATTAAAATAAACATTGTGGGTCTAAAGTGTAGATATTTAAATACTATGTGGTGGGGGTATGATAAATTGTTGTATAAAAAAAAGGAAACAAAATCTGTATGTGAAGAAAAACAAAAGATCGGCGATGGGTGGAGGTAAAAACTGGAATGTGAAAATATGATTAGTGATAGAATTACTCTGTGGTATAATATAGGAAATAGTCGTATTTTGACGAATTAAATTTATATGGCAACAACGAACAAAACTATCAATTCGAATGAAAATGAAAGTTATTACGTGTTATTAATAATAATTATTGGTGGAAAAAAAACAAACTATTAAAGCAATTTGTTTAAAACGCTTACAAGCTAAATGAACTGGACTTTTGATCAAATTTCAATTTTTTTACTTCGCCCTCATTCAAATCGTTTTTTAATATTATTTAAGTAGGGGTTCCACTAAATTTGGCCTCTAATGATCTGTATACGCAGCAAAATACATCCCCAAAGTCTGTTGTAAGCTTTAAAAGATTGTTTTTTTCTTCTCGTTCGTAAGGTGCTGTATGAATTGAACGTGCTAAAATACAACTATGCCCTATATCATACATATACTTATAACGCATGGTGTGTGTGTGTTTGAACGAAAATAAAATTTGAAATTCATTATTTTACTCACAGGATGCCTGCAGGAATTCTGAAGTGTGTCTAAAGGTTGGTGATGTGTCGCCAGAACTTTAAGTAAGGTGGACTTCTGAAGTAGTCGTGTGTATCCAAAACGGCAGAGAAGAGTTTTAGAAATATTCATCATTGGCACTTCTGGGAAAACGTGGCGATTTAATTTAACAGAAGATAATAATAAATAATAATAATAATAATGATAATTTAGCTAAAATTAATTTGAAAGAAAATTTAGATTACTAAAACAGCTGTTGTTCGAGAGAACTGTGTCATAAAGTTTGGTCAACGTGTGACCGATGTGAGAGAAGACCAAACCACAGGTTGTTTGCGAAGGACAGTTTCCGAATTATTCCTTTCGTTGTTATAAGTTGATTGTATGAGATTTTGTCCATGCGAAATGGTTGAGTGTCAAGTGGCAACATTTTTCTTTACAGAATTTAAAAAAACACTCGTTTCTTGCGATCCCTTAGCAAATATTTCCAACACTCAAAGTGGATCTCAGCCACATTAACTTCTGCTATAAACGGTGTCGAGGTTGCATTCTGCTATCACGGTGTATAGGTTGGATTACTATAAAATACTGGAATGGAGAAATTGCTAGTTGTGAATATTCCTTTCGTGGGCGGAAAGTAAGACAAAATAGCTGAGAGAAAATACCTCAGCATACTAAATACAAATACAGTAGAGGGAGGTTTTGTCTACTAACTACATAAATAATCTCAGTTAATCAAAGTTTTTTTTTAAAAGTCACTTTATCGAATATGTGAGACTCTACCGATTTGTATTTACCTTCTTGAGGTATTTTCCTTCAGCCATATTGTTGTTATTCATAATCAGCGTCACTACATTCCATGTATTTCTCTATATAGTGATCACTTCTAAGTGTTGATAAATGAACTAAATGTGCTTCGCTGAGAAGGTCTAATAAAATCGAAACATGTCCATTGCTGTCACCAGTTGGCTTTAAATATAAGATCCACTCCTTATTTGCATCGTCTTTATTTTCCAAAAGTTTGAATTAGCTGATATTATTGGAGTTATATACCTTTTACTCTTTTACTTGTTTCAGTCATTGGACTGCGGCCATGCTGGGGCACCGCCTTGAAGTCGATCAGATCGGCCCCAGTACTTTTGAGTCTGGTACTTATATTATCGATCTTTAAGCCGAACCGCTAGGTTACACAGACAGACACACATACATATATACACAGACAGACACACACACACATACATATACATATATATGTATATATATATATATATATACGACGGGCTTCTACAGTTTCCGTCTACCAAATTCAGTCGGCCCGAGGCTATAGTATAAGACACTTACCTAAGGTGCAACGCAGTGGGACAGAACCCGAAACCACGTGGTTGCGAAGCGATCTCCTTAACCACACAGCCATCTGCGCCTATAAAATAGTACTATACTTTTTATAATAGCGCTATGTGATTTTCAGAGATAAATTAGTGGAGTTGAAATAACAAAGAGGGATTACAATATCAAGTTTGTATTGTTGGAATGGCTCCGTAGTGTAATCGATAACGCAGCTACTCGGCACACGATATATACTTGGTCCAAATTTCATCAGTAGGTCTGTTCCTCTTTTCTATCTCAAAATTGATACTTATACTACTTTATGTTATTTACATTAAAACATCAGCAATTAATATATATTTTATAATATAATATACCGATGCTCAAAATATATATTAAATATATTCATCAGTTTTAAACACATTCTGTAACTCAGTATTATCTTATGGTGTCGAGACAACATATATTGGAGTCTACTTTATGTATGTGTCATTGATGACTTGCATAGTTAGAAGGGCACAACAGTGGGGTAATAACACAGTCGATTAAATTGACTCCAGAAACTGACTAGTACTTATTGTGTTGACCATCGGAATGATAAAAGCAAAGTCGACTCTGGCAGGATTTGAAATAAAAACGTAAAGGCATGCAACTTTAGTAAAGATATTTTTTTCGCCGTTCTACTGATTCTGTCAATAAACCTCGCTTTCGTATATACAATATTTAAGAATGATATGGGTGCGCATGAGTTTTTATATCACTAGTACCACACCTGTGACAAGAAACACTCAGTTGTTCAGCCTACATGCCTATAAATAGGTAATACAAGGTGGAATTATTCAATACTATAATTAGCAGCAGCATTGAACATTCTATGAAAATGTTCTTGAGGTGCATTTGAAACTCTTGGAGCTTTCAGCTGGAATTAGATCTAGGACATAACATATATTT
Source organism: Muusoctopus leioderma (assembly GCA_027124095.1). NCBI lineage: Eukaryota > Metazoa > Mollusca > Cephalopoda > Octopoda > Octopodidae > Muusoctopus > Muusoctopus leioderma. The sequence continues at coordinate 7,779 of JAOPJM010163034.1, forward strand.
ACACGTGGTTGCATTTCGGTTGATGGAATAATATGAAAAGAATATGCACAGTACAGATTACAAGGCGGAAAGCGAGTGAATCAAGTAGACCATGGTGAAGAAATACTCCCGAAAAGTTATTTCACATCATTCAACGATGTGTTCCGAATCATTGGATTCAATATAGCAATCGAGATCAAATGACTTTTCATCAATACAAATTGATAAATATATAGCTATGAGGAGAAGTTGTCGTAGTTGGTGTAGAAGAGACAGCGAAGAAACAGCGTGTTTGTGAACTTGTGGTTGTAATGCATTGCTTATTGAATATTTGTCAATCAGGCAAGTGGCATTTATTAGGAGAGGTCTAGTATATTTGCGAATGTAGCACGATCACCTCTATGGAAAATCAATATGGTACGCACTTGAATATTGTAGAGAGTCAGCTACTGATTGGTTTTGGAGTATTTTCGAGGATTGAAGAAGGATCCTATCGGCTGTGATGCTAGAGTTCAATGTTAACTATGTGACTTAGGCATATGAGATATTCAGAAAATATGACACCTAAAATGTATAGTGGCATTGAGGATCGTGCGATTTACTAATGCAGAGAGAGAGAGTGCAGTGGAAGACGGTTTCCCTAATATGTGTTGCAATTGCATCTCAGGGAAATTTTCCAGCTTCATTCTCGTATGATATCCTCAATTGGCAATGGCTTGAAGATACAGAGAAACACTTATTTTTGTTGATTGTGTTGCTGTTGTTGTTTTTGTTATTGTTTAACCTCAGGTCAGACTTCATCAAGCAAACCTATGAAGAAAAGATATTCTAGCCTTGATCATTCTGACTTTTTAGGGGTATCTAGTTGTACATTATACAATGTGTATTTACCTTAAGATTGTAGGGTGTGGTGTGAGGGTCATTTGGCTACTTTCTCAAGTAGGTCAAACGACTGTGTAGATAATCTACCCCGTCTTTTATTTTTTCAGAGGTAGTATACATGTCATTTGTGCTACCATTTTATGACGGTAAGGTATAAGTTGAGGAAGAATAAGCTTCTATTTCTAGCAGGTCTTGCAACTGGCAAGAGGCTTCTTTGTTCTCTCATTCTCAATCAAGATACCACTGGTGTGTGATATATGGCAGACAGTCTCTTGTATTTCTGCCTCTATGTGAACCGTACTGCGAAAGATTGAGAAGGAAATGTGATTCAATGTCATGAAGGATCTCAGTATCTAGGGCATTTTCCGTCAACTTTGAAATGTTGGAGGTGAGGCCAATACATCGGTAATTAGTAATGTCGAAGATGTTGACCATCTTCTGAGTAGGATGACATTAACTGTTTCCACCGAGAAATATTGATGAGTTCGGTGAGCAGCTAGATCTGGAGCTCATTGTCGTAACGACTTGTCTTGATGAGTTAGATTAATCAGAAAGTTTTCTTTACCAGTTAGTGCTGTAACAGGTAAAAGTGGAAGGTAGAATTTGAGGAGCTATTTTGAGCGTAGTCATTATTGAGCCAGGAGTAAAAGAAAGAAATGAATGAAGTTACACTATTAACATGCGTGCTACTTACAGATCCATCATGATTCAGGAGCAGTGAATAAAGTGAATTTGTAGAAATTGTACCGATCTTTCGGTGATATCGTCTTTTTAGCTTTCTCATGTAGGCCAGTGGTGAACCACATTTATCGCAACAAATCTCAGTTTAGAACTGGCAGAGTTCCGATATTTAGCTGAATGGAAAGAGTTGAGAATTTGGTCGTTGTGGGATTTGTTGTGCAAGAAGATGTGATAGGATTTACCTTGATTCGGCAGTCATCAGACAGTCGCAGGGGAGCAAATAGACAATGATGGGGTTTCCATCCTGTTTCTTGTTACATGTTTGCATGCATATAACATTGTCGATCTTGGAAGTATCAAAGTTAAATTTGATACAAATAGAATCTTAAATTAAAATGGACCGAAATCAAAGAGAATACCGTAAAGCAATTCGTAATCTGTCGCTAAATATAATAATAAATATATATTTACTTGGGATGTCAAGCTCTCATTTTAACCAAGAATAACAGGTGTTATATTTTAGATGAACGAGGTAAGATGACAATGATGTTACGACATTGAATTTTTGTTAAATTATTTCTAGTTATATTAACATTGTATGTGCGTGGGAAACTCGTTTTTCTTCGTCAGGGATTCGAAATCACGCCAGAATCTGATCTCAAGAATATCTCTTTCCATAATATCGTTCAGTTATTATAAGTTATTGATTTAATTTCCACTTGGCACAATGACACTATATTCTATGCTGGTGGAGTGAAATATGATTTTCTTGTCTTTTCATAAAGTGATAATAGATCCCGGTCTTAATAGAGTGAATGAAACTGAATTAGTTTGAAAATGCTATTGAAACTACAATGCAGCTTCAGCTTAACTCGAGTTTAATTCTTTATCTATCGTTACGGTTGGCCTTTCTGAGGTTGTTAAGTATGCAGTGAAAGGGGTTTCACTCATGTTAAAAATGAATTATAATTGCGATTGTAAAAGGAATACTAGTAACAAAACAAAACCATGTAACTATCTGTGAACAATGTGAAACTTATAACTGTCGGGACCTACTATGAGCAGCATATAAATGAACCGATGTGTCTGAAAACAAAGGGAAGCGACGAAGATCCCTATTCCAGACAATATTAACAGCAGGGTACGTGAGCAAGGTAGTTAGATATATGGGATAGTACGCATATTTAGAATAGTAACTATGGGGTAGATGCAGTTTAATATTCGAAACAGAAGAAATATTGTGCAATTAAGGAGTTTTTCTTATATTTCCATCGTTCATGGAACTTAGAAAACGCACTATGGTCATTAAGTACTATATTTTCCTCAATATACTAAGGATGCTTCATCTACATATTAACCGAGAGTCGACTAGAAATAGAATATGATCATTTGTGTGTATAATGAAGCGAATCATGCATAAAACTATTATCTTATTCCTGGAAGAAAATGAGTGCCCTTCAAACTGAAAGTGATTTCTTACTACGAAACAATTGACTATAAGCCACATATATTTTTGAAATAAATCTGGAAAAAAAAGAGACTGAATACGTGCTATTTTGTAGATGGAATATCACAGGGAGGGTTAAGAGCATTTAACTTAGAGCCAAAATACAAATTCTGTAGCCTAGAGGCGGTAAGACAGGAAATTGTCTATATAATGAAATAAAATATGAATTTTAAAATATAAGACAACAAATCTAACGATGTATTTTAATGTTGGGCGTTACCAAATTATATTGGGTATTTCTAAGAAAAGTGAAGTTATGCTATATCATAAATTTCCCGGATGTGGGAGAAATATCAGAAATGCATTTGTTATATTGTAATGAATGTAGGTTACTTAAATAGAATAATAAAACAGAAATAACTTATACTTTTATTGTTACGCTCACAATTTGAACATATCTGTAATGAAGAATTCATAAAATTCGCACACTGGTTTAAAGTAGAATATATAAGAGGATTATATTGACACAGTGTATTTTAGCTAGAAGATATTTAGAAGATGTGATGCTGATTCATTTTCGGAGGACATTAGGGACATAAGTTCAGCAGAGTAAAGATCACGTCGTGGCACTGATCCTTACCTGAAGGTAATCATATTTATTAGTTCAATGTTTTATGAGGTAAAGGTTCCTATAATTAAAGGGAGATCAATCATTATTATGCTTCTCCAATTGACATTATTAGTGTGATTAATGTAAAAATTCCTGAGTTTCGATAAGTTCGCTTCCGTGGAGAAAAGCGGTAAATCACGTTTTATGACTGACCTTTAGTTCAGTCTGAGAGAAAATAATTTTTTCAGAAAGACGAATGGGTCAGTCCCGAAACGACCGATTCCTCTTCTCCCCACGGTTTAAAAACTTAACCAAACTCAAGAACTTCAATGTATAATTATTGCTGACGCAGATCACTACTAATTTGACCGGACTCTTTGGTTTATATAAGATGGCTGTACTCTGTAACTGAACAAAATATCGATAGCTGAACTCGTTAATAGCTTTTAATACATGTTCTCCTATGCTCAACATCGTTCGCCACTAATACTCTCGCATTTGAATTATCATACTGCATGATACTACAGATTCATGGGTGTGTGTTTAGTGAGTTGAATCATCTCCAGTACATGGCTGATATTTATATTATTGATCCTGCGAAGGTCTCTTCTACTCTCTCTATAAATATTTAGGCACATTTCCTAAGTATTTGGGTAATGGATATTTAGCCAATGTTTGAGGGTTTGTAACGTGTCATTCACATTGCGTTCTCATAGTCAAGATACTTAAAGCTTAGACGGCAAGTGCTGCTATTAGTACAACATAGTAATTTGCTTGGCAATAACAAGAATAACAGTAAAATAAATGTTTCGATGATACGAGGGTCTGAATTAAAGCTAGTTTGTGGGTTAACTGGTGGGATGGCACCGAATGTAGTATGGCGACTTTTCCGCAAACGGAAACGAATCTCTCATCGCGTAATGTTAGAGGAAATCGGAATAAGCACTAGTCCAGTGGGCAGAGGAACTCCGTGAAAGGATTAACAAAACAAGCATTTTGTTAACACAAGCTCTTTCAGAAATCAATGTTTCTACGAATGCATTTAGGTAAGCGTGTCTGTATACATGTATGAATTTAAGTGTGTATGTATCTATCCTTCTCTCTCTCTCTATATATATATGTTTATATATATGCATACATATATATATATATATATATATGAATATATATGTGTGTGTGTGTGTGATTCTGTATGTGGTTCTGTATGTTGTTCTGTGTGTGCGTGTGTGCGTGTGGGTGTGATGGCATGTGTGTGTATGTGTGTGCGCGCGTGTGTGTGTTTGTGTATGAGACTGTATGTGTAAATGGAAGATTTCGATAGTCAAACATATGTCAATTGCATATGTAAAGAATCATGAATTTCTTTCATGTGTCAACATTGATTTCTTTTTATATGCTTGATTAATTTTGATAATCTTCAAAAATAATTTAACATATACTTAATCATTTATATAATCACTATACTGATGCACCCGTTATATTAATTATTATCCATATTGTTTATCACACAGGTGTCTCATGCACTGTGGGCAAAGAGAAATATAATTGAAAATCTTATATTCTTATTCTTTTCTCTAAGAATTGAAAAATTGTAAACGTTCGTTAAATAATATCTATTCTAAAATAATTAGCATCAAGAATTAACTCACACATACAGTTATGGTGCATATACACACACATATATACATACATATATGTATGAACGTATATGTATGTGTCTGTGTATGTGTGAGTGTAACGAGATGGAGAAAAAGTACTCAATACCGTAGTAGAGTGTGGTAATATATTTAATCCAATTTCAGTCTCCTGTGACTCCGGTG
>JAOPJM010163326.1:0-13189 GCA_027124095.1 Muusoctopus leioderma
GTCCTTGCCTTTGTATTGTCCTTAATGTTTTCAGGCCCTTGTGGCCAATAAAGAAAAGATTATTATTATTATTAATAATCGTTGTTTGGGAAATGTATCAGGAGTTTCTTTTCTTATATCAAAAAGAATTAGTTGCATCGTAGAAAACAAGCATAAAACTGTTCAAGGTTAGCAAAGGCTATATTAGAGTACTGTAACAATATTTACAGATTCTAGTATTGTTATTTTCTGGAATGATAGTCGTTATAGATGTGACTGTACATCATGCCCGTTCTACCAATTACTAATGAGATGATGATAAGCATATTTATTAAATACCATAATGACCTTAATTCAATAGCTAAGACGATGAAATTTCTTAGCTTTTCAGTTCACTTCTGTACAACATTATAGTCATTTGGTATTACTATATTGATTATTAATACTCTATTGTTATTTTTGTCATGGAAATTGATGTCAGTCTTATTGTGTGATATCTGGCAGACCCACTGTACGCTAAATTTCTATAGTATTTTCGTATTATCATTTACTAAGACAGATGGAGATTCATGTGAGCAACACATAGCCTTTTCTCTAAGCAGCAGAAATTGTGTGACCAGGCGTATGTAGAACGGCTTTGCTACGTTATTGTCTTTCCAAGTATATTAAGTGGGACATCCTGGATGCAATGCGGTGCATTGTTTCAGGAAATACACTACGTAGGCGACTTTTGTTATCTATACTGTTGGATTTATAGATATTCATCTCACTAAGTCTAATGGTGATGGCATGTTGTCGCTTCAGGCTGCCTTTATACATCCAGACCAGATTTAGTTTTTTTAATTTATATCTTGGGTATTCAGTTCACGCAAGTATTGATCATATAAATGTATATATTTCAGGGTTTTTGCAGTAGTAGTTGTTGATGTTTATCCCTAGGTCAGCCTTGATCAAGCAGTCCTATGATCAAAAACGTTTCAAATATGACCATACCGCATTTTCTTTAAACATCGTATATCTAAGAACCACATTCTTCAATGTGTTCTTCCTTTTTAAAGAGAGTATGGTGTTATTTGAGGGTGTTTTGGCTGCTATTCCTTGCAGGTTGATCGACTGCGTATCAGCTCTTCTTTAGTTCGATACTTTATGGTTGTCCACTAGGGTTATTGCTTTATGACTCTGGTGAATAACCATATGTCTGTTTTTGCTGATACCTTAGATTCAGATATTAGTTGTAAGAAATCTAATCCAATTTCTTGGGAGAATTTTGTTGATGTTGTGATAAATGATTTACGACTATTTGTATGATTCCAGTGAATTTGAAAAGGTTGTAGGCAACATTAACAACTGCCTTCTTAAACTGGTACCTGGCTCTCAATAGTCTCCTACCACTTTCTATTCTTCGAATCTATAGTCGTTGGATGTCAGACTTATTTTGTAATATGTGATAGGTAAAAAAACATTTTTTCTAGTGTTACGATCCATAGAATCTAGGTCTGTAATGTACCAGTTCAACACTATAGAACCATGTTATGGCTGGTATTTCCTTGGCCCTAAACTCCTGATGCAGTTGTAGGCGCACCACCGACTTAACCAACGGTGTGTCCTGGGCATTTTAAAACCTGGTGGAGCCCATCCCTCTCCAGGTCTAACCCACAGCCGATTTCTCCAAGAGAGAAATAGATAGATAGATGAGAGAGAGAGAGAGGGCAAAAGAGATTGAGAGAGAGAGAGAGCAAGAGAGAGAGCGAGATAGAGCGAGAGAGAGAGAATCTACCTCAGTACTGCACTGCTACTTCATTTATAGACCCCGAAAAGCATAGTTGACTTCGGCGAGATTTGAACTCAAAGCCCAGCGAATGCCGCAAGCGGAACAAATGTCGCAAATTATTCTATCCAATGCTCTAACGATTCTGCCAATTCGCTGTCTCATGGCTGGTACTACATTCGCTGTCTTATGGCTGGTACTACATTCGCTGTCTTATGGCTGGTACTACATTCGCTGTCTTATGGCTGGTACTACAAATGTATTAATGACACAACTTGAGATGAGTTTTTAAAAGTTCTTTTGACTCAACTCATTCGCATTCGCACTCAGTTTAACTTTCACCTATACCCAAGTATATATGGAAAGCAGAATTGTCCGATTCCTGTATTATTTCCTGTCTATATAGTTCTAAATCCTCTCTCTGACTTGCTAGTCTGCCTCGTTCCATTGTCATCATTTTGCATGTTTCCAGTCCAAAGAACATTCGATATAATCGACAGTTCCCCATCTCCAAATTTCTGGGCTTGCGCCTATGTTAGATAGAATTATTACTAGGTCACCGAAATAGCAAAAATAGAAGCTGCATGATGATATAGCTTGCACTATATAACTTTAAAATCGGTAATACTAGTACCAGTTAAGAACGGGGGTCATAGCACCCGTACCAGTGAATTACTGGGGTGGATACAATAAGCACCAGTAAGATATGATCAGGAACATCCACTTACGTAGTTGCTTCCACTTACCTGGTATGAAGGACTCAACGATATAGATCACCTAATAGCTTAACACAATGGATATGGAACCAACGAGAGAGCCTTACGTGGTCGCTTAACATGATAGAAATAGCAACCAAATCTCCCTCAAATCACACCAACCCGTCCTCTTAACAAACGAAGGATACATTGGACAATATATACCTGGATACACTAGCGCCTAAAAAGACGGCATATTCACAGCTGGAATGCCATTAATCATAGGTCTACTCGACCAGGACTGACCTGGGTCTAAACAACAGCAACAACAACAACAAACAACAACTGCAACAACAATGGATATAATTTTAGTTTAGATTAGTTAAATGTTTTGAAGAATCGGTAAGTATTCACATACATATAAAACACCGTACCCATATGTATATACATATACTTGCACACGCAAGCGAGTTGAATAAGATACAGGAAGAAATAATTGTTAGTACAAAGTACTAGTCTGATATATTAGTATATAAACAAATATATACACACGTAATGGTAGCAAGTATGGGTGTGTGGTTAAAAAGTTCTGTTTGCAACCCAGTGGTTCCAGGTTCGACTTCACTGTGTGGCACCTTTTGCAAGTACCTTCTACCATAGCCTCGGTTGACCAATAGCTTGAGTGGAATTTGGTAGATTGGAACTGTGTGGAAGCCTGACGTATATATATATATATATATATATATATTTATATATATATATATAATGCAAATGTGAGCATAACCTTTTTATTAACTGACATAGATCGTTCAAATTGCACACGTTGGCAGAGTAACTCTTCATATATACAAGGGTACTACTCAACATAGTCACCATCACAAGCGATGCATTTGCGCCATCGTTGGACCCAACTCTCGAATCATCTTTGAAAAAATTCAGGTGTGCACTGTTGTACCCACTTCTTCACAGCCACCTTCACCTCGCCTGTCTCATCAAAACATTGTCCCCAAAGACTGTTCTTCATTGGACCGAACATGTGGAAGTCGGAGGGTGCCAGATCCGGGCCGTACGGTAGATGGGGGACGACTGATCAGCCCAATTTGCCGATTGCCTGATTTGTTGCCAAAGATGTGTGTGGTTGCACATTGTTATGGTGAATGTGGATCGTTTTCAGATTCTTGTTCAGTCTCTTCCTCCTAATTGCTTCTCTAAGCTTTTCTCTAAGCTTTTTGAGCATCTCAATGTACCGCTCGCTGTTCACGGTACAGCCACGTTCCAGAAAATCAAGGAGAATGACGCCCTTGTCATCCCAAAAAACAGTCACCGTGATTGTCTGTGCCGATCGCTGTCTCTTCTTACGCCTTGGGGGAGAGATGCGGCGCCATTCCATTGACCGAGCCTTCATTTCCGGTTCATAAAGATACGCCCACGTGCCATCCCCTGTCACCAGATCGGGGAAAAAACGTGTCTTCATTGGCTTCCGCCATCTGCTGTAATGCATTGTTACCACAGTCCAGTTGTGCAGCAAGCTCACGGATTGTGACACGTCTGTCACGCGAATCAATTCGTCCACTCGCTGGCCATTCGTGTCAGTGGTCGCAGTTGATGGTCTCCATATATATATCGTACTTTCAATTAATATAGCTGTATATAACTATATGCGTTCGTGATGGGTAGGATGACTGCGGAGCCGCAGAAATCATTGAGGATCAGTGTCATCTTACCCGCAGAAGATTCGATATTTTGTACTTAGTCATGAGCGGTAAACTACACCTCAAATTCAATTATCCCACCATAGATCAGTCCGTGAATGAAGTAAACGTATTCATTTAAACATAGGGAGATGTGTAAAATATATAATTGGTTACTTTCTCTAAAATCCTAATATGTGTATATTATAGTGTGTCATTATCTGACGCAATGTAACTGACTACACTCTGAAGGTTTTCGATATCACTTCAATATAAATTTAATAATATAACATTATTTCTCTGATTAGGATACGTCAAGAAATGCAATCTATTTACCGCAAGCATCAGCTATTAATTATAGAGTACAATCATATTGGACAGGATTAGTTATGGTTTGTACGTAGAATCCTGGTGCGATATCTTGTCATTTTAGACATAAGAAGAACTTAGCTCAGCATAAGTTAGGTTAGTAAATGAGTTCTATACGAAGTACATGATACTGAGGTGGAATAAAAAGTTGGATTTACAAATAAATCATGTATGCATTATTTTCAGAGAGGGGAACAGTGAACACTCTGAATATATTCGAGAGTTTTCTGGTTCAAATCTCGCCGATTATTTTCAGTCTTAAATCAATGTTATAGCAATTGTTTAAATACACTGACTTTTGGCACGTGTGCGGTGAATCTGTTAGTTATGGTTAAATAATTGTTTCTAATTTAGGCACAAGGCCAACAATACCCAGTACTTGGCTGGTACTTTATTTTATCGACCCCGGAAGGATGAAAGGCAAAGTTGACCTCGGTGGTATTTGAACTCAGAGCGCAGTGAGACAGAAAGAATATCGTAAAGTATTCCGTCCGACACGCTACGCCGCAATTAAATAATAAGAACAACTATGTAGGAATATATTATATCTTGTTTATAAGCCGAGTGTTAAACGTCAAATTTTAAAAGGTCTGATACAAATGAAAGCGGCTAATATGAAATGAAACTTTTTAATAGTGCAATTATATTATAATAGCAATTTCTTTGTCTATCATAATTTTTAAAAATCAATTCAGTTGAATGTAAGAAATGACTGCAATTATAAAATAATTATATTCAGTTTTTATTTTTTTATTTACACAAAGCTGATTTCAGAGAAAATGTAGGTTTTCCTATTTACAAAATATTGATAAATTATTTTTCAACTTTTATGATTTTTGCGGTTTAAATACCAGATACTGATTTGATTTCGTCTCTTATTTATCAGAATATTAGTGTAATTCATTATTAAATTTACATTATGTTTCAATCTATCATAAACTTGACAATATGGTTTTGGTGAAACTATAAATTATGTAACCAATTACTATGAAGTATAGTTTTCATTATTAATGTATTCGTTAGAATGAAGTTAAAACACGTTGTACCATCATTATTCTTCGTTAATCATGCATAAACTAACTAGTCCAACATTATTAGTAAGTCTCTAATAATGGCGGTGAATTGGCAGAACCCCAGGAGCGTCGGTCTAACGCCTTGAGGTATTTAGTGTCGTGCCTTTACGTTTTGAGTTCAAATCTCGTCGAGGTCGACTTTACCTTTCATCCTTTTAGGGTCGATAAGATAAGTATCACTCAAGTACTCAGATCGCCTGTTGCGTCCACCCATATTTCTGGCCTTGTGCTTATGCAATAAATCATAATTAAGTTTCCAAGTAATGAGTTGAATATTATCATTGAGTAAATAACAAGGATATAATATGCACCCACATAAACAACGGTTTGGTTCTTACTAAGGAAGAGACACGGCTTAGTTTTGAGTCCTGTATTAGAAAAGAGTTTGGAGTTGCTGAATGGTAGGGTAGTGCACTAAAGGTTATGTTGTATTTAATCTTATCACTATATAGTGGGTGCAGATGTTGTCGGTATCAGCTGTGCTTTCTATCCCTCTAGTGTCAAGAGAAATAATGTGAACCATGTACTGAGGCTGACTCAATAGACTATACCATTTTATCTTCGATTGTAGTATTGTGTCGATGCCATAAATAGTTATTAACTATACCAATAAGGAAACTACATAATGGCTTTTTTAAGATATGAAAAATTTGTTTCAAGTTTATAAGTCACAGGATATTAAGTACAGTTGATTAAGAGAAAGGATTGAGTACCTGACAAAATAGATGCTTTATAGTATTTAGGTTTGACCATTAACATTTGAAATATATTCGATATACGCTGGTTGGTGCAACTCATTATAAATTATTGATTTATGATTTAGACAGGAAGCCACACCAAATTGTACTACAATTATTGATCATCTCTTCACTTGGGATGTACCCAAAACAAATATGGAAACTATTTTCCTAATACCAATTTTCAAAGAATTCTTTAATAGCATAGGTCATTGGTTCTTATAATTTCTTCCCTCATGACCACTTTTTACCAGATCAACTGTCTAGCCATGCTGTTACAGTATTATAAAGTTCAATAGGCAATAAAAAAATATAAGCCAAATGTGATTATATTAAACAAAAAATAACTAATAACAAACAAAACTCAGAAAATATGAAGCCATGTACATAAAAGATAAGACCACACACAATTACTAATAGCAAAACATATATGATTGTCTTTGGGGGGGATGTGCGTGCATGTTTGTTTCGGTGGCAGATCATATGACTGTGGCTTGATATTTGTTAGTGATATTCTTAAGGGAATTTCTCCATTCTTAATAGATGAGCGGTATTTTATCTTTATTACCGTTAAAGCTGAACATGCACATTCACGCAAATGTGTAGAAGAAAATTGTAAAAGAGCTGCCATTGCAAATTCAGATAGTATTGGAAATTCTGATTTCACATTTAGTCCAGGTTTGCTTTTGACAATTCAAATTTGAAACTTGAATCGCATGACAGTTCTGGAAATTCTTGAACCTTCGAAGAAAGATGTTTCACCTGTTCTATTGCTACAATGAATGTGATTTCGACCCAGACTTATATGTAATTGTCTATATCTGCTAAAAAATATTTGCAGAACTGCTTTTCCATACAGACCACATGTTCGATTATGATCTAATTAATAGATTTAAAATTCAAATTATTTCCATAAAAAATATCATAAAAAATTGAAATATCATTTCAATTATTTTCATTTTTTACTACGTGGTTCTTTAGGTTTATTGTGTTCGAGAATGAGTCAGTTTTACCTTTTAACAATACAATAATTGTGTTTGCACCTTGCAGAAACATATTAAGTTCATTTAGCTTCCCAAATATATGTGTCAAATAGCATAATTTGCATAGCCAATTCTCATCATGAAATAATTCCGCAAGAATTCCTTATGAGAACATTGCTTTGTTTTACTCAAAGTTTATCTCGTTGACAGCCATCGAACTCATGTATGCAGTAAAAGTTTGCTGAGCTCGGATTCCATATCCTGGCATACATTTGCGGATAGACGGCTATTCAGTGCATGATTTTCTTTAAAGTTGACAATATTAACTGCATCTTGTATTACTGCACTTAGCTCTGAAGAATGTTTTTAGCCACTAATGCCTCTCGATGGATCATGCAATGAGTAAAGGCCGTAAATGCATTGATGGCAGATTTAATTTTAGATTGAAATCCTACGTCTTTTCCGTGATTTCTGCTGCGTCATCGATATATACACATAGTGATTACATTTCCAGACATAATTTCTTTAAATAATGGTCTCCTTTGATGACAACATCTTCACCTGTTTGAACGTCTATGTCATGATCGACAAAACTGTATATCCTCATGCACATACACAGTTTTCATACGGATACATGACAAATCCCAATAATTGAGCTGCATTTGTAACGTCGGTCGATTAGTCCAAGTGAATCGCAAATTTAGTACTTCATTTATATATTTCAATAAGCTGTACAAATTGGTTATTGCTAATTTATGTAATTCTTTTGCATACCGTATCCTTTAACAGTTGAATTTTTCTCATTACGTCCGCATCGACCTTTCCGCACACAATGTCTGAGATTCTAACTGCCACTGGCAACACAAGTTCTTCGCCAATTTGTTTAGTTTTCGTATGAGGCCCATACTTATTTTGCCTGAACAGTGTATGTTTTTCAATAAATTATGTTCGTACTTACTAAGATTGTAGTAATCTTTCAAAAACGGTAAACATTTGCCTGCATAGGAAGCATGTCGAGTATGAAGAGGTCTTTCTAAATTAGCAGGCATCATACTTTCATTCACCGGTTATGCGTTACAAATTAGACAGACTGGACGGTGATCTTCATAGCGAAGATTGTTCAGCTTCTACAGTTTCACTCACTTTCCGATTCGGCAGGGACTGTTACTTCAGCATTTGTTTCGGCCGTGTTTTTCTTTGACAGATTTAACCATTTATCCATGGGAGGTATTTTCAATTCCATATAATAAAATATTAACTAGAATTTTGAAACTAGCAGTAAAACAATTAAAACAATAACTGACATAAATTAGTCAGGACGAATTTATGTTTATAAGTTTACAAATGGTATAATAAATATATAATTAAAACATTTAAAACCGTGTTTTTAAATATTTTAAATATATTGAATTAATTTTATGTGATATAAAGTTATTCTGTGAAATGGCAAAATTGCATCATTACTTGTTGATCTTATGAATAAATTAACAATATCCGTTATTCGGACGACACAGTCCTCAAAGCAACATCAGAGAAGTATCTACAAGGATCAGTTAGTACTATTAATGATGAGAATGAAAATATGGGCCTGGATCTTTACAGGAAAAAAGAGTCAGAGATAATGGCAATCTCAAAGAAAGTACCACCAATTTGCAACATAATTAAAGGAACAACCTTGAAACAAGTCGATAGCTTTAGATATTTGTGAGCCATCATTACATCAGATCGGAAAAAAAAACATCAAAGAATTTAAGTCAAAGATTGAACACGCCAAAGCTACTTTAGGTCCGGTTAAAGATATTGTCAAATAAACGGCTAGGAGCGTACATAGAACCCGTCCTTACATATGGTTGTGTGTCCTTGAACATCAACAAATAAGTGCAAATGCATATTAATACTGCAGAGATGTGGTTCCTTAGACGAATGATGAAGATCTCCTACACATATATAATAACAAATGTTGAAGTCCTTAGACGAGCAGAAACCACCGGATAACTTCTTGGCAATGTAAGGAGACAAGAAGCTAAGTTCGTTAAACATATGAGAAATCAAAGCCTTGAACACTTAGTGCAAACTGGAAAGGTGAAAGGAAGGAGAAGCCAGGGAAGACAAAGAGAGAAGATACTCTATGGCCTTACCAGCTGGTTACAAAAAGGCGGATCCAATAAATTGCTAAGTTGTGTGTAGGACAGAAGTGGGTGGATGTCTATGATCACCGACGCCTGTAGACATAGCACTAAGAAAAGGAATAAATTGCACACTTGTCGCTATGAAATAATCTCAACAAGTCCCTATTGCGACACAGCTAACTGCCTATATATAATATAATATCGGTTAGAGAATCACAAATCGTATTAACGCAATTCACAAAACGCTTCCTTCTCTTAGACTGTTAATACACGACACAACATAAGACACACTGTCGCGAGACACAATACCAAATACGCTACAAATCATACTAAATCAAAAGTTCATTATACTAAACTTACAAAAATGAATATTAATACGAAATATAGAAAAGTATTTTTAGTAAATATTCGGTTGCACTATCGACAATTGTTTCTACAATATATTGAAGCCATTAGATGTCGTCACTCTCGGGGTAAAATGTGAGTATGGAATGAAAACTCAACAAGAAGCAAACAAGGGTAGCCGTTTAACTGTTGTTCTCGTCTTGTTCAGTTTTCGTTACATAGTCGCATGTTTAATTTTATAGAGCAAATTTCTTGCATGTATATTTTATGTATATATTTTATACACAGATAAAATGCTCTAATAAACAAAGCAAACAAATTTTAGTATTCTCAATGAGAGTTCCCGTGTCCCAAAATAATATTTACGTGAACCCCGCGGGGTACAACCCATAGTTTACCAACTACTCGTACAGATATTTCTTTAGTGGTATACATTCATGTGAAGCGACCGAGGTGAAGTCATCTTAATCTTTCATCCTTCCAGAGTTCGATACTGTTGTACCGGTATATATTTAAGTTGATTCAATACAATATAAACGTGTATGACAAATGGTGACCTTAGCTTGGTTAAAAGATCCCTGCATCACAAATACAGTTTAGAAAGTTATGAAATACAATGTTTCTTATAAATAGTTGGCCCTTTATCTAAGTTAGAATAAATAATTGAAAAAGACTGTCGATCAAACAATAAACTTCTTTGAATCTGCAATGTGGTTTCAATTCTACCCGAAACTATTTCGCTTTCATTGCGTCATCAATGCTCTTGAAAAATACATAAACTTCAAAATATCCTGTTCTTTACCACCTCTAAAATATAGATTATCTTGTAATGATTGGTAGATTCTCCATCGGTCTCAACGATGAGCATTCACCTTTTCAACCAACTGAGTTCCATCTCGGAAAATTGACGTGTAAGCGGCTAAGTATTCCACAGACAAATGTACCCTTAACCTAATTCTCAGCTGAATCAGCGAGACACAATGTGACAAGGCTGGATCTTTGAATTACAGATACATCGAGAGAGAGAGAGAGGCGTGGAGGGAGTGGGGGGTAATCGAAGCCGGTACTAGATTGGTACTATATTTGTCCGCTCCGAAAGATTGAAAAGCAAAGTTGACCGCGGCGAGATTTGAACTCAGAACGCAAAAATCACGAAAAGAATACCGCAAAGTATTTAATCCGACACTCTAACAACTCTGTCAATTCGCCACCTTAATTTAACAATTAGTAGATAGCTGATTGCCAGAGAACAAAGGTAAGATTTCAGTAAGTTAATTATGCAAAATCGTTTTGGGTTAAAATCTAAATATAACGAAGGAACGCTTTTGATAACCGAATTACCGTGATGTGCCATTTCTTGAGACCACATTTACAGTTAAATCTATATATCTAGAGAAACATACTTTAGAGAACAACTCACTTATGCTACAATAGTTGAAGAAATTGTTCTAAATAAATAAAAAGATTATTAATAAAGAAAGAAAAGGTATTATTATCAAATTATATGATTACAATACCAAAATAGTGTGATAGATTAGTCTGCGATGGACCAATATTTATATTTTTTTGTTATGATATCTCACAGATGATTTTACAACACTCTTGTCAAAATAGGAAAATAGAATGTTTTTATTTCTTTTTCATGTGCGTTTATGTATTTGTAATGTTTGTTTCGTTTATTAATTTCATTTTTTTCTGTCAGATTAAATAATATAAATTGGTGTCTCTCATACTGTGGAATAAAAAGAAATTATTGAATACCTAATAGCTACTCAATAAAATCTGACAACAATATATATATGTATATATATATGTTTGAGTATGTGTGTGTGTGTGTATGTGTGTGTGTGTGTGTGTGTGTTTGTGTGTGTGAGAGAGAGAGAGTGAGTGTCTGTGTTTGTCTGTATTATATATATATATTTATTGATGAATCAGCACTACACAATATATATAATGTTTCTCACAGCTCCTCTGGTGCTGACTGGCAATTCAACTAGATAAAAACAATATGGTATAGTCACAATACCCAACATCAATTCGTATTAATGATAATATAATCAGATTTGCGTATTTGTCGTAACATAGTTTGAGGAAATTAAGATGGACCTAGACGGTGGTAGGTACTAATTAAGGGGCATATGGACTTCCAAATCGGCAATATCTACAGCTTAGCTTATCTGTCAGGCAAAACAGTGGGTAAAACTATTATTTAGATAAAGTTTTTTAAAAATTATTTTCCAAGACAAAATAAAATAAAGGGAGGCAACTCTATTGAAAAGTCCTAGAGAGTTCGAAAACAAACCGACTTTGTCGTATATGAGATAAAAATATCAAATGAAATAAATATTGAACTTCAAATTAAATTAAATAAGTTAAGTAGGGAGTTGGTTACTATTAGTTACAAAAAGTGTATAGTTAACTAGGAATTGCAGGATTAAATACAATAAAAATAAAAATATAGTTGAGTTTTGGTAGCCGATGTGTAGGGTTACCTGAGTATTGTAGTCTTAATGGGGTAAGAAAGACAATTAGAATTAAGTTTAGTCCAATAGTAGTAGGAATAGATATATTTAAAATTAAAATTAAGGTTAAAATTAAATATATATAATATATATATATATATATCTACACACACACACACACACACAAACACACACAAGTGCGCGCGCACACAAACACACACACACAAACGCACACACACACGCACACGCACACACACACACACATACGCACACACACACACACACACGCACGCACACACACTCACACAAACACATATATATATATATATGTCAAACTGATATGTAAAAATCCTTAACCACTCCAATATGGGAAGTGGAATATAATTAAGTAATTGAAAGATTGTTTAAACAATAACTGACTTCCAGTAGATGCAGCATAATTGTGACTAGGAAATAGATGTACGACGAAACATTTCGACACTTTATAGTATACGATACTTTCAAAAATAAATCAAAAGTTAATATAATGTCATATTTGTGAGTTTTGGAATTCTGGATCTAAATATTTGGCATTCCCTGGTTGCTATGATGATGCTACTGGTATTCTTGATAGTCTGCTCAAGTTATCAACGGCAGTCAAAAGTTAATGAACATACTATTAACGAACCACCTCCACTCCACCACATCCACTCCACCACCTTCGCTCCACCACCTCCACTCAACCACCTCCACTCCACTACCTCCTCTTGCCTAGCATCAGATATATTTATAATATTCCCAGTTCCCGTCTCACCAGATTGGAGCGCCTGCTCTTCCGCTTCTTGTGGAGGGGACGTGTTCCACTGGTGAGACGGTCCATTTGCTGCCAGCACCCTTTGCGTGGAGGGCTCGGGATGCCGTGGCTGCTGATGCGCAGACATGCGCTGAGGCTGCGGCATCTACAAATATTCTTGCAAGG